>PVJH01002044.1:0-181569 GCA_004026705.1 Nesogale talazaci
GGGCTTCATGTTCCATGAGCAGGGCTCAGCATTGCATCAGAGCCAAACTCAGGGTCAAGGAAATGACAGAGATCTAAAATCGAATGTCTGTGAGGTTTGATAAAGTGCAATGTAGGTGAGAAGTATGGAGAGTCAAATAAAGGTTGAGCGTGATAGTGGAATAGTAGACATATTTCTAAAGGTATAAACATAAACCTGTACATATGTAAATATATTCATATATAATGATGGTGATATAGGTCTATGTATACATATTTATAGGTTAAGTATTAAAGTCGCAATGACATACTGGACCTCTACTCATGTCCTCCCACAATATAGGAAAGCTTTGTTCTAATGACCTGGCACTCTGGGACGCTCACCTTCCCAACACAGTCACTAAAGAAAAATGGATGCATAAGCTAATGGGGTGAAGAAAGCTGAAGGTGCCTGATTATCAAAAGACATAGCCATCAGGATATGGCCAATGAGGTCTCTGTGTGGACATGGCCTTCTGAGGATTCTGGGAACATCAGTATTCATCCTTGGAGACGAGAGACACTCTCTGGACTTATTCTCTAGGAGACATTCCACTAATCAGTCACATGGATGATTATAGTGCCACTGTATCCCCAAGACTTCCCACCCACCAACCTGTGATCTTCCTGCACTTGGCATCATTGCATGTGTTTTATGAGTCTGAAGATTGTTATTGGACAGATGGGATAATATCAGAAATATGGACTTGATCTTAACTGGGCTGAGACATTTTCTCAATAAACAATTGTTCATTTATATAAAACTCTTTCTTCTACACACCCACAAACACACACACACACACACACAAAGATAGAGCATCTGGGGTCTTAAAGGCTTGAAGTTAAATAAGCAGAAATCTAGCAGGGAAGCAACAACACCCACATGAAAGAAGTATCCATATAATCGCTAGGTGTCCATGGGATCAGATATTAGGTATCGAAAGACCTAAAACAAAACCATTTTGATGTGATGAGGGGGGTCAGAATGGAGACATAAAGCCCATCTGTATGCAATTGTACATCTCCTCACAGAAGGGTGACAAGGAAGGGATAAGCCAGCCAGGGTGCAGTACAGCCACAACAAAACCCACAATATTCCTCTGAATCTTAATGCTTCCTCTCCCCACTATCATGACACCAGCTCTATCTTACATTTCTGACTTGACTCAAGCATGTAAATGGATACAGATAAGAGCTCTGAACACGGAACTGAGCCCAGGTGGTGTAGTGGTTGTGCGTGGGACTGTGGCCCACTGGGATGGAGGTTCAATTCCAGCTCCACAGGAGCAAAGGCTGGGCCTCCTACTCCCACCACCAGAGGGCAACGATACCCAAAAAAACAAAGCAAAAAAAGAGCTCTCAATACACAGAATCCAGGACAGATAAACCTCTCAGGATCAATAATGAGAGTAGCCACAACATGAGAGTAGGGGGAAGGTGGGAGGTGAGGGAGGAGAAAGGGGAAACCAATTGCAATGATTGACTTACAACAACTCCACACCCTGGAGAGAGCATTAGAAACATGAGTGAAAGGCAACAGTGGATGGTGTAAATTATGAAAATTAAAAAAATTTATAAATTATCAAGGGTTCATAAGGGTAGAGATGGGAGGGGAAAAATAAGGTGATACTAAGGGTTCAGGTTGAAAAATGTTTTAGAAATGATGGCAACATATGTACAAATGTGTTTGATACAATTCAGGTATGGATTATGAGAGCTGTAAGACTCCCCATTAAACGATTTATTAAAATAAAAAATGCAAAGAATCTATATAAACAAAAAATAGATCTTGAGACGATTCAGTAAATAGCAATACTTTTATACTTATGGAGCACCAAAAGTGTGGGATTGTTAGAACTGATCATTTCCGAAAAATTTGAAGTTCTATAAATACATTGTAGAAAATCATGGTTTCAGACTTAACATAATACAGAACCTTAAGAGGATCTCATGTCTTGAAGCAATTTATCCACTGTTGAGGATATTAAATTGTGTACATCAAAAAGACATGTTGAATCACTAATCCCTGATGCCTGTGAACAAGAACTTGTCTGAAAAGTGTATTTAAAGACATTATTTGAAAAAGTGGTTAAAGCCATTATCAATTAAGTTAACATGAGGTGATACTAATCTAATCTGAGGGGGTCTTTTATAAAAGGTTAGAAAGCACACACACACACACACACACTTACACAGAGAGAATGGACAGAAACGTGAAGGTGCATCTATAAGCCAAAGAATGCCAGAAAAAAGCAGAAGTTGGAACAGAAAAGAAAATGCATTTCCTTAGAAACTTTAGGGAAACTGATACATTGATTTGCCTTGGTAGCCTCCAGCATTAGGTTAAATTACTGTTTTGAAATCTATGAGATTTACTATAGCAATTCTGAGAAATGATAAATACTTTCACCCAAAGCAGTTCCACTTCTTCCAGTAGAAAGTCACATTGGCCCACTTCCATCATAAGTCCAAATCAATCTCTGCCAGAATTCTTTCTTATTCTAACAATGATATTTTCAAAACTTCTCAATGTTGGCTACATACATTTCTGTTCCAAGTGAAAAAGGAAAATGCAATACTCTTACAAAAAACTGCTATTTTGTTTAGCTCCATTAAACGCAAAAATATAAAGCTTTTCTTCTCTTCATTATCTCTCCCTCGTTTTGTTTTTCCAGTCGTTATTCTAAGAGAAAAATAATAGACTTGATACACTGATGATAAAACAAATAAGTTGTGGAAGGATATAATATATAAAGAAAACAAAAGGTTATTAAAAAGACAAGAAAGAAGAAAAAGATCAAAATAGATTTGAGATGAGACTCTGAAACTTGCTTTGAATATATAGTAGCTAAAACAACTCAAAAATACATAGTACTAGAATGAACTCTATCAAGATGTGGAATTAGGAAGGCAAAAAGGAAGAATAGATTTAGAATATCTTAAGATGAAAGAAGTGAAGAAAATGACCTCAGCCTCTAATTTTAATATTGGAGGATTCTATGGTTAAAATAGTAAATGTAGGATTAAAAGAAGATGGAAATATACACGGTGTACCAGTGTAAACAAAAAAAAAAACCAAACTGGTTAACATACAAACATTTAAAGAAGTAGCATTTAATGAAAACTGAAGGTACTCAAAGAGTTCAAGCTCCACTGAAGCCGTTAGTGAAAAACAAAACTCCATGACTTCCAGGGAAGAAGGCATCCTGAAAGGGACAAATTCCTGCAGTAATACCTGAAAGGGTATTACCTGAAAGGGACAATACCTGAAATACCTGAAAGTAATACCTGAAAGGGACAAATACTACTACAGTGAGTAGTTGCCAGATTTTGGGGGTGAGGACTAATTCAGGGAATTCTGACCCAGCCCTGGTCTCACAGCACCCCAGAGTCTTTACAGTGGTTTTCCCACAGCCAGCAGAGTTCACCATGTCCCCCTGGAATTTGCCAACACTATTAGCCCATTCTGCGACACGCACCGGCACTCCCTGCCTCTCCCCAAACTCTGAGGTTTTTGCCTGCCCTATTCCCATGCCATCCCCATCCCCCACCCCGACTTATGTCATGGTCCTGGCATGCTCATGCCAACCTGGGGCTGCTGTGTACCTGTGGCCATCTGCTGTGATCCATTTGCACACAGGTTCCCTTTCCTACTGCGAGCACTGGGCCATGTAACTGGCCTGACTGCTGCCTCACTGCCCTAAACAGGTCCGTAGAGCAACTTTATTTCCTCCGGTGAATTCCAGGCCTTGAAAATGGCCTTACTGGTGCTAGCATGGTCTTGACATGGGTCCCCTGAACAGTTCCCACCCCTGCAGTGGACTCTGAATGACAGGCTGCCTGCAAATGAGCGACCTCACTGGCGCCTGTGACTGGCCTGTGCTCATGTCCTGTGGGAGATCCACATCCCCACTGTAAACACAGAGTAGCTCCTTGCCCCAATGTAGCCCATGAAAGTCAGCCTGCCTGATTGGCCTACCCAGAGTGGTGCTAATGCACATGACCATCACCTATGACCAACCTGTGCACAGTTCTCCTAAGTTCCTCCCTGCACCCTGTGCCCCATAAGTGCTGGCCTGCCCTGGATGCAATTAGCCTGCTCAGTGCCTCCCTCACTGTTCATGACTAGCCTGGCACTGAGGCTCATGACTGGAACCAGCAACCTGCCTATGCACAAGTTTCTGAGGTGCTTCCTGTACCTCCTGGCCTGTGAGCTCTGGCCTGCACCGAGTGTGATCAGCCAGTCCAGTTCCATTTTCCCTGCCTACAACTGCCCTGCTCATGATGCCTGGGAGCTCCACCAGCACTGCATTTCAAATAGATAACACCAGCTATCTAGAAAGAAAGTCAAACCCAGTGAAACAGATACAGCTCAAGATAGCAGTGCCGTTTTCTCCAGGTAGTCTCTCGAGCAATTCTTATTAGCCGCTGAGAAAGAAAACACAAGGCTCTTAGACTCCCAGGATGATGCCATCAAGCTCCACTAAAACACCATGCAGACAAAAATCCACATAAGCAGCCACTACAAAAAAAACAAGACATATAAAACACAACGTATGAGGAAAACCCAAACCTAGCAATGCACATAGTAGTAGCAGACTTTGAACCACCACAGAAAGAAATCTTAGAATGCTACTTAGTCATACATTATATGAGGGAATCAAAACAGAAGGATGAAAGAAAGAGGGGATAGCAACCACATATTGAAGGGAAATTCAAGAGTTAAGATACAATGCAATATAATCAAAGCATATAGTGGGATACCTCACAAATAGGTTGGAAAAAGCGACTTCAAAGATGGCCAAGCAGAATTCAACAAATGGGAAAAGCAATCAAACAATGTAATCAAAAAGTTAGAATAATGAGTGATGCTATGAAGAGGAACAATATTAGAATGATTGGAATACCAGAACAAGACATAACAAAATTTTGAGCAAATGTAAGTAAAACAAATAATTCACTGTGACCAAGTGGAATTCATACCAGGGATGCAGGGATGGCTCAACATTTGAAAACTTACCCACATTGATGAGAAAAAGGGAAAGAACCATATGACAATATCATAAGATACAGAAAAGGCATTTGAAACATACAACAGTCATTCCTAAGTAAAGCAATAAGAAGATAGGATTGGAAGGAAATTAGTTCAATATAATACAAGCTTTATATGAAAAACCAACATACAACCTTACAATCAATGGAGAGAAGATGAAAACATGCCCACTGAAAAGGGACCAGACAAGGATATCTCTTGTCCTACTTTTATTCAACATCATCCTGGAGGTCCTAGCTAATAGCATCAGGTAAAGTAAGGGCATCAAAGGTATTTGTCTGGGGAAGAAGAAATGAAATTATCAGCATTTGCTGGTGATGTGATTTTATATATTGAGACACCCAAATGCTCCAAAATAGGAGTGCTGGAAGTTATAGAGGAATATGACAGAGTGGCAGGATAGAAGATCAATGAGAAGTTGATTGGACTGCTGTATATAACTGATGGGATTACAGAAAAAGAGATTAAGAAAGTGTGTGTGCCCTTCAAAATAGCCAAGCATAAATTGAGGTATCTTAATATATATCTAACAAAAAAAAAGAGCTATATGAGGAAAACTACAAAACAAACAGGGAAATTCATAAATGGAAGAATATCCTATGATCATGGATTGGAATACTCAATAGTGTAGACATGACAATTCTATGTAAGGTATTATATAAATTCAGTTCAATCCTGATATACATACCAGCAGCATTTTTCAAAGAAATGGAAAAGTTGACTACGAGCTTCATATGGAAAGGAAAGAAGCCCAGAATTGACAAAGAACTCCTCAAGAAGAAGAATAAAGTGGGAGGGATTGCTTTACTGGCTTTAAAACTTTAATACAGCCACATTGGTGAAAACAGCATGGGACTAGTATAATGCTTGGTACATGGAACAATGGATAGGAACAGAAAATCCAGACATGAAATCAGCAGCATACTGACAACTGATCTTCAATAAGGCCTCCCAAAATATCAAATGGGAAGGAGATGCCATTTTTAACTAATGATGCTTGAAAAACTGGTTATCTACCTGTGGAAAAATGAAGCAAGAACCTTACTTCAGCCCATACAAAACAACAAATTCAATGGTGATCACAGACCTTGAGGTAAAACCCCAAACTATTGGGATCATCAATGAGAATATTGGAACATAACTAAGAATCTTACTGCAGGGAATACATGTTCTATCAGAAATAAGGAAGGATACCCACTCAGAGTTAAGATAAAATAGATGAATGGGACATACTAAATTTAAAACATTCATGTAAATTGAAAAACTTCATCAAGAGAGTAAAAGAACCCACAGTTTGGAAAAATATATTTAGCAATGATACATCAGACAAAGGCCTTATAACTAAAATCTACAATAAAATGCAAGCTTACAATAAGACAAAAATGAATAGCCCACTGAGGAAGATGGCAAAAGAACTAAACAGAAGATTAACAAGCAATGTAGCCCAAATGGTCAATAAATATAAGAGAAAATGTTTCCAATGATTAGTCATCCCTGAAATGTAAATTACAACACCTATGACATACCACCTAGAGCCCATAATGATAGCCTCAATCAAAAAAAAAATCAGAAAGCAACAAATGATGGAGAGGGTGTGGTGATATGTGAACTCTCAACCACAACTGATGGTCTTAGAGAAACATACAACCATCGTGGAAAGCAATTTAACAATACCTAAAGCGGATAGAAATGGATTTACTTTATGACCCAGCAATTCCACTACTGGGCATATACCCAGAAGAAATAAGAAACAAATCACAACCAGACATTTGCACTCCAAAGCTCATCACTGTGCAGTTCACAATTGCAAAGAATTGAAATCCCTAGATTTCCATCAATAGACAAATAGATTAAAAAACTCTGGTATATACACATAATGAAGTACTACATATCCCCCCAAAAAAGTGTTGAAAAGATGAAACACCTGATCTCATGGACAGACTTGGAGGATATTATGCTGAGTGACATTAGCCAAGACTGAGAGCAAAATACTCTGTCAAGAGTCAGACCAAACCGAATGATGTATATGCTATCAAAAACAAACGAACGAAAATGAGAGAAAGAAAAAAAAAAGATGTATATAGCACCTGTGCTGAAAGACATTCTTCCTCCGTATCTCCTATGCCTTTGTTGCCCACAGAGTGATGGAAGCGGAGAAATGCTAGCAATGGAGAACAAAGGCACTTATCCACTCAAGAGGAGGGTATTGTTTATGTCTCAACAGGAGAGGAAGAGTGTAAACCTCATTTTGCTGGGCCATTTTTGAAGGTGGCGGCCTTGTTTGGAGAAACTCATTCATAAGGAGGACTGCAGGGCTCAGCTGAAGACATGATGTCTCCTTTCTAAAAAGAGTGCTACAAAAGCAAACATTGAAGACACAGTTCTGGGAGAGTGGGCACTCTGACCTGCCCACATGGGGGCAAACCAAGACCGGAGTGCAACAGACCATCAATAGCAAAGCCACAAAGTCCCTGAGGGGGTCCCAACTATAGACTTCTGACTTATGGCGTAACCCTTGGCACCTCATCTGAAATATATGGGGGGCTCTTCACGAGGGGGGCATACTAAAAGTCTAATGTAAAAAAGACTAAAAGTCTACTAAATGTAAAGGAGTGGGAATGATGCATATTGTACTAGAGTGCTCCATCCTGATTGCATTAATAACAATGAGGATTTGCAGAAGGCATGTCTCTTGGTGAATGCTGAGAACTAAAAGGGTATAAGGGCTGTGAGATAAGTCAGTCCCAGGATATGGAACCCTGAAAGAAAAGAGATTGGACTGCTGGATTATAATAGGGCCTGCTCACTGAGAGAGACTCATCTACTTTGGGTCAAGATAGCAGTTACATTTGGAACTACTTATATGATCTTTCTTGTTCTTCCCCTTCTCCCTTTTGGTACATATCAATTTAAGATAAACAAGAAAAGCAATCCTAAGGAGACAGCAATGGGACAAATTGTCCTAGGGGAACCTGGGAGGGGCGAAGGGTAGGAGGGGGAGTGGTGATCCAATAGCAACAGGGACAGGGCAATAGCACGGGCTCTAAATTTGATAATGAGAAGAGTGCATCATTTCTGACCATATTTGATCAATTGACATGTATCCAAGAGGAATTATGGGAGGGGAACCATGGGTAAACATGTAGTGGGACAGGAGGAGAGAAAAATAATAAAGTTAAAAATTACATATAGGTATAAAATGTAAAATATGTAAATGTGTAATTATATAAATATATGAATATAAGTGTATTTGTGTTTGTGTATATATGAGTGTGTATATATATATATATAAAGCAGATGAATGGGGGGCTCTACTTAAATCATAGAAAAAGAATAGCTTGTTCTAATAATGTGGCACTATATGATGCTCACCCTTCTGACATGATTGCTGAAGACAAAATGCATATGTAAATGTGGTGAAGATAGGTGATGGTGCCTGGCTATTAAAAGATTTGGTAACTGGGTTCATAAAGGCTTGAAGTTAAACAAGGAGCCATCAAGCAGGGAAATGACACATGGAGGAAGCACACCAGCCTGTGTGATCATTAGGTGTTGACAAGAATATGTATCAGAAGTTCAAAAACAGACAATAGAATTGATATGAGTGGGTAAACAAACAAACAAAAACAAATTGACATGAAAGAACAGGGACAAAATGGAGACCCTAAATTTGCCTGCAAGATAATCGGACAGTTCCTTATAGGAGAGTCTGTGGGAACAGGTAAGGCATGCAGAGAAGTGAGGGAGACGGAGTCACCAACACAGTCCCGAGACCAGGCCTGATGGTGCAGAACTAACTTTATTACAGCTTTTGCAAGGCTTATGTATGCTTCAATGATCAATTAAATAATTTCTTTATTTAATTGTTTCCAAATACATCATTGTAAGGTCACAGGTTTGCAGCATGAAAACGATAGGCCCACACTGTGGACTGTGTCAAAAGGTGTTACTGGTGAGTTATGCAAATGAAGTGTGGCTGGCTGAGCCAACCCCTCCAATTTGTCTTACAAGACTAATTCATCCAATCACCTTACAGTATCGACCATCCAATTGCATTATAGGGCTCTATCACCCAATTGTATTGCAGGATCTTACTGTCCAATTACATTACAGAATGTTACCTGTACTATGGGGAAGCTAGAATCATTCTGAAAGGTTGTTTACAAGTTGAATATTCCAGGAGCTTAGGTTCCAGCTACCTAGGGTGAAGATACCCAGAGGCTTTAAGACCGCTCCAGGAGATGCAATAGCATGCTGTACTTTCCACACCTTTTCTCCAGATCCACAGGTCCTACCAGGAACACCCCCACAAGAGCCAACCAGAGGGAATGATATATCCAGGGTCTGGAATAACACTGATAAAACATATAACAATCCTCTAGTTCTTTCATATTTTCTCCCCTTATTTTTATGGTCTTTGTTTTACCTCGTTAACCTAATTAGACCTGCATATATTTATTTGTATAATTAAGATCATTTGATGCATGAAAGCCAGGATAGATAACCCTTCAGAAATAACCATGGAGTAATGATTCCCTGAGGGTATGGAAAGAGGTGGGGAGAGAGGCAACTGATAGAAATGATGACTGTATAACCCCACTCAAGGGAATGAATACCAGATTGTAGGTGAATGGATCCATTAGATGGTATAAGGTACAGCTAAAATAATATTAATAACAATATTGAATTATGGAATGTTGGGGTTGCTAGTTTTTTAATAAATCATTTCATTTGGGGGGGTTCGTAAAACCCCCATCGCAATCAATACATATATTAATTGTATGCAACCACATTTGCACATTGTTGCCACCACCATTCTTGAAACATCCTTGTTATATTTAGGCGCCCAGTATCAGCTCCTCATATTTCCCCTCCCTCCCCAATTCCCCTCCCCGATGATAATTTAAAAATTGTCATTATTTTGTCATATTGTACACTGTCCAATGTGTTTTAATATCTTTAAGAGCTCCCAATAAAATGATTTATTTTAAAAAGCAAGACTCCAAAATTTCTTGGAATACCAACTAAAATGCATCAATAGGCTGATGAAGCACTGGAAGCATTCATTTGACTGTGATAAGAAATCTGGTCAGTCTGGGGGAATACATGCATATTGGTGCCATTTCAAAGTAAGGCGACCCAACAGAGTACAGAAAGTCTCAAACAATATCATAGATCTCACATGTAAATAAAATGTTGAATAACATCATACATCTCACATGTAAATAAAATGTTGATTAATGAATCCAAAAGGAACTGCTAGACTCATGCTGAATGAAAAAGATGATTGCTGAGGTCAATGGATCATGACTGAAAACAGAGAATTACAAAAAGATGCTTATTTTTACTTTATTGACTAAAGGTATTGGACTATGTAGCTCATAAAACTATAACTAACCATGAGAAAATGGGAATTTCAGAGAAGAAAACATCCTGAACAAATGTATCCTGAGCATTTCTCACAGAGATTTATCACCTGCTAATTTCCCAAATAAACCTAATAATCATGAACATTTCCCAAGAGTTCTGGGTAGCCAGTGCAATGAAATAGAACCCAGCAGAAAACCAGAGAGTGCTGTGAGACAACAGTTGGTTTCAGGAGTGGGATGGAATTTAACAACAAGAGATTAAGAACATTTAAACATTTTAGTATAAATTTTACCAGTCATTTCTCTATTATACCGTGCCAATTTTAAGTCCAACTATTAGAGAATATAATTGGAAGCATCAAATTACCTAGTTCCTGTTTATTGGCTCAATGCTGGAAGATACCTCAAGCTGGCTAGAAGAGATGAATGAATCTCAGGCTCAGGAATGGGAAAAGAGCATCCAGGAAGACACTAATGCGCATAAGGGAGCACTTCAAATAAAAGGAAATTTTGCCAGGAGAGTGAAGATACTCTTGGGAGCGAGAGGCAGAGCATGTGTGAACACTACTACCAGCAAACATGCTGGCTGCTGGGTTCCTTCTCCATCAACTGTTCTAGAGAAGTCCAGCCAGATGTCCCTGCTTCTCACTGGCCCACCTAACCCACAGTGCTTAAACCCCAGGTATATTTAAACCTCTACACTGTGGCATGTTCAATTTCTTGATTGGCGTAGGCAAGAGACTTGTTTCCATTGAGCCAGTTGCTGTATGTGTCATATTTATCCCAGTCTGAGCAGTAGCTGTCACCTATAATTCCTCCCCAGATACCACCTGAGGCTAACCAAAACTGTATCTATGCTTTGGATCAAGACAGTATCACATGCTCCACTGTCCTTTCAGATTCCTGAGAAAACACATATGAAAGATTTTCATGATTTCCACGTGACTGCAGAGTATTAGCCCCCAAACATGGGACCCATCAAATGCTTCAAATGAATGAATCTTGTTCAGAAATAATTTGTCTTTCATCCTACTGTGATCCAAATAAACCAAGGGTTCAAAGTGAGCCAGCTCAAGGCAAAGAAAAGTGGTCCAATAAAGTGACCAAGAATCATTAAAATGCATTTTACTCCCATTTGTATTAAGCAAAGCTTAATAAAGAGGTCTTAATTTACAATTCAAAGCAACAAGTTTTGCACACCTGGTCTTGAATTTTCTCTTACCAAAGCCACTATGGAATCAGTCTCCACTCATTTTCTAGCTTACAACAATAACAACAAAAATCACCCAAGATTTGTTGATGTCTTTCTTTCCTTTCTCTCAGCTCTTGCATAGATAAATTTGGTCTAAAGGAATTCTTTCACATATTTTTCTTTGGTTTGCCATTATTGAGGTGTTCTGCCCCCCAAAGATGCCTAGAAACCAAGACAAAGGGCAATTACCTCTTCTTCTTATAAGAGTGTGTGGAAGTAGCACATTAATAATCTTTTCCTTATAGAAATCAAGGGCCCACATACTCATATTGTTATCACTTGTCCCTACAGAAAAGCTCTCTGTAGCATCTATTACTTCATTCAACTGTGACTCTTTGTGATGGTATAGAAGCAAAAAGCACTAAGGTTAAAGGTAAACCTAAGTGCAAAGTTCAACTCATATCTACTAGTGATGTGACAATAAATGGTTTATTTGATCCACATCTTCCATTTACTGTGCAGTGCCTGCACACCACGATTTCTGGATAACCCACAATTCCAATACACTAGAGGTTCTACGTAGGAGACTATTTGGTAATCTGCATCTATAGAAATTATTAATACAGTGGTTAGGTATAGTCAAATCAGTTTTGATGCATATACACAGAACACTATTCTTCTCATTTTCTCACCTTCATGATTGTTACACTAGAGTCCATTGTTGGAGCCACTGTGTCAGTCCATCTCATTGAGAGTCTTTCCCGATTTTAAACCACATAATATTCCTTATTCTATTTGAAAAACTACCTCTTGATTCACGTGTTCAACCTAAACACATGAAGTGCTCTGGAATTTGCATTTTGTGCAATGTGATCCATAGTTTGTTATGATCCACAACACTTTTGCATAGTCAGTAAGAAACACAAGTAAACATCTTTCTGCTATTCTCTGCTTTCAACTAATAGCCATCTAATGTTAACAATGATATCCATCATTACATGTCATCTCCTGAATCTGGCTTGAATTTCTGGAAGCTACCTTTCAATGTGGTAAGGCAACCATATTTTCATATATTCAGAAAAGGCTTACTTTCTCAAGATATTTATGATATTGTTAAATAACTTATGCATTGTAGAGAATCACTTTTTTTTTGAATGGCACAAATATGAATCTCTCCAATTACTTGGTCAGGTCACTGTCTTCCAAATTTCTTGGCCTAGACTAGTAGCTTATTTCCAGTGGTAATTAAAAAAATGATATCTCATCAACTCCTATAACTTGGTTTTTGATAATGACTTCAATGAAATCTTTCTTCAATATCCCTGGTTCTTTCTCAGTGCTGCTTCTTCAAGTGGTTGAGCATTAATGCTTTTGGTTCAGTCATGCTGTGTATTTTCCATCACTTTTGATGCTTCCATCATTGTTCAATATATCCCCCATAATTTCCTTTAATATTTCAACTCAAGACTTGAATTTTTTCTTCAGTGGTTTCAGTTTGTTGTGTATGTTCTTCCCTTTTGACTAACTCTAGGTTTTTGTATATTTCATTATAGTTCTTTATTTTATCTTCTCAGGTTGCCTTTTGAAATTGCCCCTTACTCTTTTAGTTCATCATTTCTTCTATTTTCTTTAGCCAGAATACTCCCTAGAAATGAGAAAGGTTAGACTGTGTCTTGATTTCTTCAGGCATGTTCTTAGGAGGAATCAATTCCTAGAGAAGGATACTGTTTGGTAAATCAAAGAGTCAGTGAAAATAATGAACTCCCCAAATATGATGGACTAACATATTTTTGCAACAATGGGCTTAAATTTACCTAAGCAAACATTTTTTTCTTTAATTTATAGGCTGTTGTGAGTTGGAACCGACTAGACAATATCTAACAATGATGGTATATGACTATTATTTTACAAAGACGATTTCTAAGGAAATTGCTCATTGAAATGTGCTTGATACAAATGATGTATTGATGTTATAAGAGCTGTAAGAGCCCCCAATAAAATTATTGAAAAAAATCAATTGCCATCAAGTTGCTTCCAATTCATGGTAATCCAGTGTGTATTGGAATAGGACTATTATACTCCATAGAGTTTTCAATGGCTGTTTTCTTTTCAAGTAAACCAGCAAAATTTTTGTCTACAAAGCAACTATAAAAACTTGAATCAATTTAAAATTTAACAGTGCAAACAAAAAAATCTGGTAGGGATTCTAAAATTATACACACAGACACATACACATAATAGTAAAAGAAATATATAAATACATATATAATATATATACATATAAATATTTTCTTTTCAACATCATCAGGGCCTTAGATGACAATCTTCCTGGACAGAACATCAAAGATGGAATTTTATGTATTTCAGTCCTGATGCAGTTCTTTTCATAGTCCAGCTTCTTGCATTACTTGTTCGGAATACAGATTGAAGTGTGAAATAATACAATCCTGATGCATTCCTACTCTGTTGAAAGGACTGCCTCTATGTATGAGTTCCACATGAGCAGAAGGAAATATTCTGGAATTTTCATTCACTGTAATGTTGCCTACATGTTGTTATCATCCACATACTTCAAAGTCTTTGCATAGCCAATAAAACACAAATAAATATATTTCTGGTATTCTCTACTGTGAACCAAGATCCATCTATTGTCAGCAATGATACTCATTCAATGACCTCTTCTGAATTTGCCTTGAATTTCTGGTAGCTTCCTGTCAATGTCCTACGCCATCCATTTAAAAAATATCTTTAGCAAAATTTTCCTAGTATATAATATTAATGATATTGTTCAATAATTTCCACATTCTGTTGGGTCACCTTTCTTGGGGATGGCCACACATAGGAATTGCGATGGCAACTAGCATTCTACTTCTCATTTTGCTTATATGAGGCTAACGTTCAATGACTTCATTGCCCTCAAAGCACAAATATGTTACACGCTCAACCTTGTGTTATTAGTAATTTGGCAATACCAGTAATCTAAAGAATAAAGCAAAGTGGTTTGAAGAAGACAGAAGGCTAGATTCAGGGCACACAGACAGTGAGTAATGAGAGCTAACGACACTTCCCTGAATGTTCAGAGATCTTGGAAATGAGGAGGCTGGTACAAGACGATATAGTTTCCTAGTAAGCACTGAGGCCAGACAGGGGAGCTTCAGTCATCTGACAGATCTAGAACCACTCAGGCAGCTGTTACTTGAGTCACACTAGTGGAGCTCAGCACCCCAGAATGTACTGTTTCTTAGCACCTGATGATGATGATGACGATGGCAGAGTCATTGCTTTGTCTGTGTGCTCCTCCCTCCAGGCCTTTTAATTCTATAACCAGGAACATGCACACACTCCTACGAAACTAGGGCAGCTCCTACTGGCTCACTCACGTCAACACTGGCTGTAATAAATCACCTCTTCATATGCAAAACTGTCCAAAGTGGTTCCTGCTTCTTGATTGTCCAAGAATTTTTCTGCATAGTTACATTTTAGTGTTATATAATGACAAGCTATGTCATTATATATTTGAATTTTGATTATATGTATATCTCCATTCCTCAAAACTTTTTATCTTGGAAAAGCATCTTAACTTGAATCCTTTGTCATTAGAGTTTGTGATCATCTGAGGCTGCTTTTCACAGCATCAAAATAATTGTTTTCAAACCAAATATTTCACCAGACCTGGTTTTGCTGCGTTTGTGTTTTAAATCTCCATTCCACTCTTTCAAGTGTTTGGTGGTACTACTAGATAAGCATTGAGCCCCAAGGTCAGAGTGGCAAGGTCAAATCCTCTTGCCACTGTGCAGGAGAAAGATGAGTTCATATGCTCTGTAAAGATTTACAACGTCTCAAAAAAACCTATACGGGATCACTATGGATTGAAATCAACTCCATGGAAATGAGTTTCATTTGGTTTTGGCTCCTCCTAGTTTAGATATTAAATTACTGCCAGACCCTCACCTTTCCTTCTCGGATATACTATCCTTTGGGCCAAATGCAATCCTATACGTATAGATTGCATCTCAGGTAAAAATGTAATTCTTTTATGATAAGTAACGAGAAGATAAAAATCAATGTTACTCACCTCCTTTATGGGTTACTTGGAAATCCTTCTATTTGCATAGAATCCCCTAAGCCCCTCCCCCTGCCTCCTGGTTAGGGGTGAAAAACAGGAAGGCTAGGTATTTCAGAGGCATGATCAAAATATTTTAAAGGTTACTTTCATTATATATTTTAAAACAATCTTAACACATGCTTCAAATCTATAGATTCTATAAGCATCTTAGAAAAGAATGGAAATTTTAGGTTTTTCCATACTCAGCTCTGACACTTGCATTGCTTCCTAAAAGGGAAAACAAGAATCCACAATCCTGATGAAAGGACAAAGGGCTATTGTTAACACGTCAAAGAAATTTATTAGAATACAATATAGACAATTACTTCTTAATATCTGCATAATCCTACCATTATTGTTTGTTTTTATTATCTTTTGTCATGCCAAAAGCGGATTGCCATGGAGTTCGGTCACTTTGGAGTTCCAAGGAGATTTATCTTTATGGAGCTGGCTGCCACGTCGTTCTCACATGGAGTGACTCATGAGTTTGAATTGCTGACGTTAACAGCCAAATGCTTCACCACTGTACCACCAAGACACCATCTTTATCCTTCCCTAGTCTAAATTTCTAATCAGGAAAAAGGAAATTGGATGCTTTTTTGGGGGGGGTGGGGGGTGGGCATCACTGACCCCTGATGGTGGGAGTAGGAATCCCAGCCTTGCTCCTGGAGAGCGCTGCTGGATTTAAACCTCCAACCCAGTGGGCCGCAGTCCCACGCACAACCACTATGCAACCGGGGCTCAGCCTTAGGTGTTTTTCTGTATCAAACTTCTACCTTCCCTTCCGCCAAAGTTCCCCATTATAAATGAGTCATTTGAGATTATTAAATCATGCCTGTTTTGAAAATGATTTTATTGGGGGCTCATACAACTCTTGTCACAATCCATACACACATTCATTGTAAGTCAAGTACATTTGTACATTTGTTGCCCTCATCATTCTCAAAACATTTGCTTTGGTATCAACTCATTTTCCCCCCTCCCTCCCTGCTCCCCTCTCCCTCATGTACCCTTGATAATTTATAAATTATTATAATTTTGTCATATCTTACACTGTCTGATGTCTGCATTCAACCACTTTTCTTTTGTCCATCCTCAGGGAGGTGGTTATATATAGATCTTTTTCATCGGTTCTCCCTTTCTGTTCCACCTTCCCTCCACCATCCCAGTATCACCACTCTCACCATGAGTCTTGAAGGGAACATCTGTCCTCAATTCCTTGTGTTTCCCATTCCTATGTGTACATCCTCTGGTCTAGCCAAATTTGTAAGGTAGAATTAAGATCCTGATAGGGGGGGGGGGGGGGCGGGCGGAGAGGAAGCATTTAAGAATTAGAGGAAAGTTGTATGTTTCACCGTTGCTATCCTGCACCCTGATTGGCTCCTCTCCTCCCTGCGACCCTTCTGGAAGGGCGTGTCCAGTTGCCTGCAGGTGGATTTTGGGTGTCCAATCTGCCCTCCTCTCATTCACAATGATATGATTTTTTGTTCTTTGATGCCTGATACCTGATCCCTTCCACACTTCATGGTCACACAGGATGGTCTGCTTCTTCCTTGTGGATTTTGTTGCTTCCGAGCTAGCTGGCAGCTTGTTTACCTTTAAGCCTTTAAGATCCTAGACTCTATAACTTTTTATATCTGGGCACCATCAGCTTTATTCATCACATTTCCTTATGCACCCAATTATCTTCAGCAATCGTGTCGGAAAGGTGAGCATTGTGGGGTGCCAATTTAGTAGAACAGAGTGTTCTTGCATTGAGGGTGTACTTCAGTGGAGACCCAATGTCTATCTACCACCTTAATGCTAACTTTATAAATATGTGCACATAGATCTACTTCCCCATCATCACATATTTTTACCTATGTACATGCAGATATTTAGACCTCTATAAATGCCCTTTTCCTCTTAGTTCTTTCCTCTATTTCTACTTTCCTCTTTTTCCTCTTGCCCCACTATAATGCTCAGCCTTCATTTTGGTTTCAGTGATTTTACTCGATTATGTTGCCCTTGATCAAGCCTTACCAGACCTCCTCCATGTTCCTCACCCTTATCTGTGGATCAACCCCTTTTTCCCCTGTCCCGTCAACATCACCTCCTTTCCCCCATCTCCCCTTCTCTGATGTCCCCCTGGAGCCATTGTTCCCATTTTCTCCACCAGACTGTTCATCCAGCCTATCTTATCTATATAGACCTGCAGATATAAAAATATACACAAAAAAGTAGGCATTGCAAAACAAGGCAACAAAACAATTGCATCAACAACAACAACAAAACAATGATGAAAGAAAGAACACTTGTAAAGAGTTCAAGATCTGTTTCTTGACTGGGAGTATCCACAGTCAAGTCTGACGGGGTGCCCCACCCTGGACCCAAAACTCTATCCTTGCCTCTCCCTGCTCTACTCCTCCCACTGCTCTGTCACACAGCTTTCATTTTGTGGGCTCAGACCAGGCGCAATCCTGACACTGTGCTTCAATGTTGTCCCCCATAGGACCATGGGTCGGCAAGAGACAATGTGTCTGGGGCTGGCCATAGGGTCCTCTCTGTGCCTTGGCTGTTCTGAGCAGGGATATCGTAAAGTAAATTCTTTACTTTAGAGGAGCGAAAAGTAAATTTTTTACTGTAGAGGAGCAAAAGCATACCTATTTGAATGTCAACTCAAGTCTTTGGCAACTTAAATGAAGATGGATTGCCAAATACTTATCTGCCTTTTCCCAGTTAAAATATTTGTGTGTGCATTTACACATACACACCTACAGACATGCACACATGTGCATGCAGACACACACACATAAACTGCATCAACTTTTTCCCATCTCATACGATAAGCAATATTCCATGCAAGAGGAAAGTAGAAATAATCTGTGAATAGTGAAATTAAAATTAATGAACAAATCATAATCTCTGGCTCTTTGTGCTACTAGTTTTGCTAGACTCATGCAATCACTGCAAATTGATACAATGTTATAGTGTCTTGGCTAACTATTAAAAGGTGCTGGCAATTTGCATTAAAATTCACACTAAAATTACCCTTCCTAAATCAAAACTTGAGAATTGCAATACACCTTCCTCTGGAAGTGCTCACATGTTCATTTGGTAAATGGCTTCATTATTACATGGTATGGCATATTATAGTTATGTATTTGATATTTCCTCTTATATAAGCCTCTGAGTCAATTATAGCTGGATTATTTGAAGAATTAAGTGCACAACTGATATATAGCATACCTTGTTAAAAAATTTTTAAGAATTTCAAGCCAGAGCATTAAACCCATTGATGCCTCTGGGTCTTGTGCAACCACACAGCTCCATAGTTGATTCTTTCAAAATGTGTTGGTGATGTCTCCTATTGATCCCAGTTCCAACAGAACTAACCGGTGCTTAGTTCTGTGCATTTATCAATTGAGAATTGGACCATCATGACCCAAAGGATTTACATTGATTGACTTTTGGGAAGTGATCACCAGTCTTTTCTTTATAATCTGTCTTAGTCTGGAAGCTCTGCTCAAACGTGCTTAGCATTTTCACAACATGCAAGTCACCATAGACAATTGGGTCATAGGACTTTGACAATGTCCCCTAGAGAAAAGTATTATTCATTTGAGATGAAAAATAAGAGCTTGCTTTCATATTATAGCTCTTTAAGTTTAGAATTTTTGCTAGATTGAATGGAGGGGTAAATTTCATCATCAATGAGAGGTCACTTAATGCTTTCACAACACCAGGTTTCTTTTGTAGTCACTTCAGGGACCATTTACTGTGTTTATAAAACCTAGGGTTAGGCAGAATTCCTAAGGCTAAGCTTCCAAAAACTGGATTTTGGTTGTTTGGTTAGAAAATTTAGGGCCCAAACCAAGAAGATACATACTTTTTTGCACATTCAGACTCTTTTTAAATGCCACAGCCTCCCAACTCTCATAGATGTCAGTACTGCCCTTTGAAGTACAAACTTCCACCTTCACAATCCAGCTTTGTCATTTTATTCCTACAATTCCCCATTGCCAGCCCCATGGTTCCTCACATTTCAGAAATCTGGTTAAATTTCTGCCCTGAAAATGGTTGGGGACTGGTTGTTTATATTGCATAGGGATGTGCATGTCTAACCTCCACATGACAGTTGAGTTTCCTCTTTGTAATTTCTAACATTTTTGAAACAGATACATGATTCTGACAGAAGACCTTAGCTGGAGGCCCTCCAAAACACCCAGCTACAATCATATTTTTCTGTGCAATAAGGATGAGAAAACTAGCTTTTAAAAATATGACTACTAGATTTTAAGTCAACTGGATGTACCTGGCTGAAAGTAGGGTTGGAGCCCAACCCATCAGTGGAGTTACAACTTAGTGACACCTCCTTGGGAGAGTGTTCTTGTGAGAGAACTAAGCAAAACTTAGCTCTCTTTTGCCCCTTTGCATTCTGTTAAATGTGGAGCCTGTGTCTTACTCTTCTGTCTCTTATTTTATAAACTGTCAATCCCAAGAGCCTTCAGTAGACTTCTGATCTTGGATTCTGTCAGTCAGTCTCAGATTTATTCAGGTCTACATCCACCAACTTGTAGACATCTTACTTCCTCTTCCTGCTTCTTATTCTTCAGCTCATGCAGATACAGGAGTCAGGAGAAGCCTCCAGCTCACATCTGACCTGGGGACTTGAACTGGATTGGACTTAAAATTACTTCTACAACTCTGTAAGCCATTTCTTGATATAAATCTCTTTCTATATACACACACAAGTGTCATTGGCTTTACTTTTCTGGGGAACTCAACCTAACACAAAAGAAGCACATCCAGCATCATAAGATCAATATTTACACAGATCTTTCTGGACTCTTCCAAAATGGTCAATTAACTCTTTTCTTTGAAGATCTCTTCCTTCTGGGATTTTGGCTCTGGGCCAAAACCCCAATTGGCACTGGACAAGCTAAAATACAGCAAGAAAACTTTTCTCAGGATATTTATGAACTGATGGGAAATATAAAATATCTGACATTTCATGGGAAATCCTCCTCTTGTATGATTTCCAGTATAGATTTGCTGACTTAAAAGGACCTTTTAATTTGAATAACTGTGTCTGCAGTCTTAGATACTTCCACAGACCTGAGTGCCAAATCTTTTGATGTCAGTGTATCAGTCATCTAGATCAACCTTGCCCAGGTTCCAAAGCTCCAACCTAAACTAGATGACTCAGAGAGAGGAACTGTGTTATCTAAGTTATCCTGTAGTATAAAGGAGACACCGGTGGCAGTGACCTTCCTGAGTGACTTTGAGTGGGAAGGACCCACATGACAAATCCCATGCAACTGACCCAGAAGCAAAACTATTGGAATCAGAATTTCAATGGCTTGAAAGAAATTCCAAAGAGTCTTTAGCCAGCTAAATGTAAAAAAATCGAAATCTATAATTCCATGGTCATGCTATAAGTTTTCTCCCTTCTAAAGCAAATGTCAGAAGCCCTGGTAACACTGTGGGTTAGGTGTTGGGTCATCAGTTCAAACCGAATTGCTGTTCCAAGGGAGAAGGAGACTATCTGCTCCTATGAGTATGTATAGACTCAGAGGCCCTATAGAGTTCTGTGAGTCAGAATCTACAGGGGTGGATTCCTTAATTCCAGTGGTTTTTGTTTTGCTCTCAATAACTCATGTGGCGTCCAACAGAGATACTTCATCAGAGTGATCTTCATATGAACTTCCCCCAAACCTGCCAGGGACCCCCTTGTGAAGCACAGTTCTACACCGAAACACACAGGGCTGCCACAAGTCTGACTCTCAACTCAGCAGCAACTAGTTTAAGCTTTCTCTTTTAGAGCAAATGTTGCAACCTTGCTCTCTTTCCCCCTTGTCTTTCGAGGGAAGCCTCTGTGTTAAACCCTTCCAGGACACTCTTTTTCTGTTCTTTTAACCTCAAGTAACGTGATGGGCAGCTTCCTCTAGGGTGTTGAAAGTATCCCTGCCTTCATGGAAAAGGGCCTTAATCACTTTCATTTGTTATTAGATGAAATCAATTGTCTAAATTTTCTCTCGGTATTCTTGGCATAGGAGACATTGCTGACAAGGCCAACCTCAAAATTAAATAATTAATGAAACTAACCCAAATGGACTAAAACCTTGGGCCAGAGTCACATTGACGTTCATCAAATATTTCCAGACCCACCCAAGTGGCAGCAGTAAAGCTACTGACATGCAAATAAATGGGTCATTTGATTCGGGGCTGTTCTCAGATTCAGATTCTGTCTTGTTTATTCCTGTGGAGACATTGCTTTTTGCAAGTCACTTGGGTATCTTCTCCCATCATCATGACTTAAGAAGTATCTCTGTCTATAGGGCATATGATCTTATCACTTCTTTTCATTTTAGCTTTTCAGAAATGCTTTATATCAGCATAATAGCTCTAATGGCCAAAGTCCGCTTACATTCAAGTCCTGAGAATTATATTCAGGCCTTTATTAAAGGTTCTACTTATTGCCTAATGCAAAATCATTCCAAAGTGTCTTTGTAAATCAAAGCTGCTTCCCCTGCACTCTCCCTGGCAGGCTTTGTGCCCACCCATATTCATCACAAACATGAATGAGTCATACATTCATCCCAGGCACTCCTATGCAGGCATGCAGTCTACATTCTTTTGCCAGGAAAAGATGCATGTGCTCACATGTTACTGAAAGGCATGCCCAAGGTTCAGGATTTGAACCTTGGCTTTTCCTGATTTCTAAAGAGTAAAAATTCCCCATTTGTCATGGACTGTGACATTCTGGGGAGTAAAAGGTGATTTGTTTGCCCATTGAAATCTACAAAATCCCTGTGATTTATATACACACACATACACACACACATCCGTCTCTGCACCTATGTGTCTGTGTTTATCCTTATCTTTAGAATCTCACTAATGATTTGAATTAACTCTTTACTGTGAAATTCCTTGGTTGTAACAGATTGGGTTTGGAATTGTAACCATCTGGGAAAGAAACAAATCCTGGGGCTGAGCCCCGGTGGTGCAGTGGTTGAGTGCGGGACAGCGGCCCACTGGGTTGGCGGTTCAAATCCAGCAGCAGCTCTCCAGGAGCAAGGCTGGGCCTCCCACTTCCACCAGAGGGCAGTGATGCCCCCCCCAAAAAAAAACCTGTGATGAGGATTCTTGTGCAATGATATGTTTTTTAAAAAATTATCTCGGGGAAAGGGGAATAAGATATGTGAGGCAGTGACATAGGGTGGGGAGACAATGGGACATGTGGTTAAGCTATAGTTCAATCCCATTGGGAATTCAATAGTAAAAACTACACCATAGAATTGGTTCTATCCTGCGGCAAGGAAACAGGATGTGTGGACAGTGTGCCCGATTGTCACTGCCTAGAGATCACTTCCTCTGTTCTGCAGAGGGTTACTCCCAATAAACAGAGAGAACATCTCCAGAATAAGAGGCAGTGGTGAGTCATTAGCAGCTACCACTCACAACTGCCAAGAGGTATGTACATTCTCCAATAACATAGATAAAGTAGAGGCAGCAGAAGGATGGTAGCAATGACTGCTATGCTCTATTCCTCGCACCGGTCAGACCCACTTATTTCTCACATCAAATTCGCTTCATCCAAACATATTTCTCCCAAGTTTAGATCAATTACAAATTCTATGGTAATTAAGGTCTATTAAAACATGACTGTAGTCTTAACTACCACAGTTGGTCCCACAGTTGAAACTGATAATCATTATCTCACTCTTCCACCATCCGTTGCAGATTTCTTCTTTTTTTGGAAACGTTTCAAAGGGTCTAGGTGTAATTTGGGGGAGGGATGTTTGAGGAGGTGAGTCCTTATCCCTAAGGGATATGTACCTAGTGACCAGGCCCTTCTTAGACTTGTGGTTGCTGAACTTGCGAAATTATATAAAACCTGGACAGGGGATGGTTTACTATTTACTTATGGAGAGAATTTCCTTCTGAGCAAACAAAAATTTCTACAAATAAGAAATCAAATCAAAGATATTATGACAGAGCCAAATAAGAAAAAAAAAAGCACACCATGTTCTAGTGCCTCTGTCCCCCCAGTGCCAGATTCCTCTCCAGATAACTGGGGCTATCTATCTGCAGAGGCTAGCTGAGCCCCTGCCACCAGGAGAGAAAGCAGGGCCTCAGCCAAGGACCATCCCCCAGGGAAACTCTACTCTGTGGGATGCCATAGGCTCTAGCATCCAGGTTCTCCAGGAGGCTGTGTGGGAGTCCATGGGATGCCCTGAGAGGTAGATTGTTCAGACTAACCTCCCCACGGTGGTGAGCCACCTAACGGGCTGGGTGGGAGGGAAGAGGCTTGGAATTGGCACACCACCAAGCGAGACAAGGCACAGGAGGGATTGTGCAGCTGAAACACCTAACTGTGCTCTCCATGAAAGAACTGACAAAAGCACCCTGGGTGCTGTAAGACCTGGTACCACGTCCCAGTCCCTAACTTGAACTTCTCACCCCATAAATCTGGCAATCATATAGAAAACTCTCCTTGTCGGTCAACCAGACTTCATACTTCAGCGTCATCTTCCTGGAAGTCTGGTTTAAACTTTTTCACATTGAATAGGGGTAGCCTACTAAGTTCCAGCTAGGAGGCCCGGTGGTGGTGTAGTGGTTACTCTTGGGCTGCTAACGCCAAGGACTCCAGTCTGAAACCACCAGCCACACCTCGGGAGAAGGACAGGATGATCTACTCTGGAAAGAATAACGTTTCAAAAACCCAAAAGGACAATATGGGTCTGTCCTTCCTAGAGGGTCAGTATGAATCAGAATTGCCTCTATGGCCATGAGTATGAGTTTATGAAAATGTCTCATGACACTGGACCTCATTTTAAAAATTCACTAATCTAAACTTTTCTATAATGTATCTCTTTCCCTCGGGAGCTCGTGTTTACAAGGCACTGCTTCTTGCTCACCAGATCTGATCAATATAGTATTCTTAATTAAGTGAACTAAAGCAATTGTGTGCGGAATGTCCAAGGACCAATCCTCTTGAGTGTACAATGTGACCAAAAAAGAGAGTTAACCTAGCCTTGGTCTAAAAAGGAGATTCTCGTCCCTGTGTGAATGTGGACTGTTTCTGTTCCTGCTTTTTGATGGGCACTAAAAGGAGTGATTTTGTCAGTTAGATAGTTTCATGTCACAGTAAAAGCCTCAAACTCAACTCAGTGCCATTGAGTCCATTTGGACTCAGCAATCCTGCAGGCAGGACTGGGAAAAGCTGCGCTCAAGGGTTTCTGTGACTGTAACTCTTTATGGGGAGTAGAAAGCCTCCTCTTCCACCCAAGGAGTGGCTTGCACAGTCTCGAACTCAGCAATCCTGCAGGCAGGACTGGGAAAAGCTGCGCTCAAGGGTTTCTGTGACTGTAACTCTTTATGGGGAGTAGAAAGCCTCCTCTTCCACCCAAGGAGTGGCTTGCACAGTCTCGAACCGAAGACATTGGAATTAGCACCCAATCTTGTAAATGTGTCAGAGTAGGCACAGTGGCAATGATTAAGCTTTTATAAACCCATTTATCATTAGTCAGTCCTGGTGGTGAACATGGTTAAATGCTTAACTGCTAATGGACAGATTAGCTGTTTGAAACTCACCAACTGTTCTGCGGGAGAAAGAAACAGTATACTTCTATAAAGATTTTGCACCTTGGAAATCTCATCGGTTTATGGGTCAGTTCTGCTCTATCCTATTGGGTCACTATGAGTAGGAATTGACACACTTGCAAGCGGCTTTGTTGTCACTGTTGTTTTATGATGAAGATAGCCATGTATGTTACCCTTAATATTTGAAAGGTGGCACTGCTTCCCAATCTCTTCAGAGAATATATTGTTTTCAGTTTACTCTCTGTGAGAGGATAAGGTATTTTCAGGGTCTTCAACTTGACCTCTCCAAGTATAATAACTCTTCTAAAAGTAAAGAATTCAATGAGAAAATTCTAGTGACTACTAGTATCTCATTTTCTGTGATGCATTCAGAAACAGGGAACAGGCCCTGTAGTTAATAATGTACCCTCAATGGACATACTCAGATAGATATAGGCCAAGGCTAATTTTTTAGTTGAATTTATATGCCTTTATTCTAATGAGTACCATTGAGGCACTTTGATTCTTGGGTATCAGGATCATTTCAGACTCAGATCTATCAATTCTTGAAATTTTAGTAGATGAGCATGACTCAAGCAAATTGCAGTAGGCTTCTTTGAAAGACCTACAGATATCACAACTCAATTTATTTGTGGTGCTCCTAACTTATTTCTTCTGGGTTCCTGGCCACTCTTTCAGGTGTTTGACTCTAGGTCTGAAAAGCGTGGAAAAGAAAGAATTGTGACTTTCCATCAGGGCAATTGACCTCTGCTTTCTGCTTACCCATATATGATCTATTTTGTTTCTATAACATAGCATGCAAGCAAAATAAAAAGATATTTTGTAAGCTTTCTATCTTGCTCCTAGGAATATGATGCTATATTAAAATTGTTGATAAAAAAAAAGATTCCTGTGGGTCAAGAATCTACCCTGACTGCCATTTCAACTTCTACCCTATAGGATAATTATGTCAGCTTTGCTTTTGAAAAAAAAATCCCAGTGGTGCAGTAAATTAAGAGTTAGGCTGCTTCAGAGTATGTTTCTACTTGGACACTTTTGACCTAATTTTTATCCAGTCCTTGATGTCCCAGGATGCATACGATAGATACTGGGACTTTAGACTCCGACTTTTTGACGTGCACAACACCCTTCAGGGGGCATTCCAGACGGATTTGATGTGGAAATCACACTAAACAAACTGGACTTTACCCTAAGCACTCATAGAGCAACTTAGGGAACTTAAATACTCACTTGGGCTTAGGCTGAAATGTCTTAGTGCTAGAAGAAGCAAATGTGACTTCGGAAGTTGTTGGGCTCTGGTTCCATTCTCATGCTCTGAGGTTGCCTAGTAAATGACAAGATTCCTATGTATTTGACACATGAGCATGTTCTTTGCATCCTCCTGGCATGTTTTAGTTCAGCATAGTTCTGCCTTTGCGAATGAGCACTGTTGAAAGTTTTTCCCTATCCAACCTCCATTGTTTGTATAAATAGGGTCCAGCCACTTAAGTTGTTCATTTTTACAGCTCAACAATCTGTGTACTTTAGTTTAAAACTCTGTCCTATAACTGTATGCTTTCATTTTACAGCACTGTTTCAAATTCCATGTCATTGGCTAACTGAATGATATAATCGGTAGAATTACCCTATGCTCCCTTGGGGATGATTTATAATATTCTTCAACAAAATGATAAGGATATCTCTAAAGTGAACCAGGGGGCATATATAAACCATAGATGTATGAATGAATTTTGAACTTGTGCTTAATCATAGCCCTAATTTAAGAAGACATTGTTCTTATGTCATGGCCCTGTCTGAAACTTGTCCTTAGGAAGAGATCATCTCATGAAAATACGCGTGCTATAGCAAATTGTGGTGAAGAACGCAAATGGTTTCTGGCTATCAGAAAGAATAGTGTCTGGGTCTTAAAAGCTTGCCTAAAAACAAGCAGCCAACTAGCTGAGGTGTCAGCTAAGTCCACACATAAGAAAGACACTAGCTTTTAGAACTAAAACACAAAATCCAAGACCAAAGGAAGGAACAGTATTAGAACTTCAATTCTGACCACTAGGTTTTCAGAAGGTTATGGATGAGAGCGAAAGTCCAAAACCCATTTGCAGAGTCTTCAGGTAGATTAAGTCTCTGAATACCCCCTGGCCTTTGAACAGGGATGTGAAGAGCATTGCTATCAGGCAGTACATGAGAAAGTGAACTGAGGCTGACATAGTTAGGATAATAGCATCTTATCTTTTGTTCTCCTTTTTAGATTCATTTTAAATTTATTCTCTTTTTTTATATGTTCTGCTTTCTTTTGAGGACTTTCATTCCTTTCATTTGTTGTTGCTGGTGGTTTTTGTAGGTTTTTCTTTACATGAAATCCAAGATAGATAAATCTCTACAGGCAATGGCTAACTTAGCAGTTTCTAAGAGTTATGACGAGGGAAGTCGGAGGCTAAGGAGTACAAAAAAGAAGAATATGTTCTAAAATGGATTGTGGTGGAGATTGCACAACTATTTTCAATATGTTTACCCAACCACATTGTAAAATATGTGAATTGGATGTCAATTAAATTGTCAAAATTAAAAGAGAAAAGATACTTGGGTGGCTCACCTCAAGGTTCAAACCCACCTGCTGCTCGGAGGGAAAAAGATGAGACTGTTTCTGCAAAGATTTATCATCTCAGGAATTCTAAGGAGCAAATAGTTCTACTCCGCTTTGCAGGGCCGGTAGGAGTCTGAATTGACTCGATGGAAATGGATACTGCTTTTGTCTTTGTTTCTGACAGTTAAATGTCGTGACCTAGCTAGTCTACTAAAACCAAACCCACTACCAAAGGGCACCCATTGTTCCCAATGCCAGCTATAGATCAATATCACCTATTCAGCTCTTGTGTAGAGGCAAGAGCTCCCATTTAGCTTCTTGAAGATAACATCTCTCAATAACCAACATATTATTTATTGGTTCAATAAACAGAGTGTTTGCTTGGCCCTCCCAAAGATTGTAGTTAGGGGGTTTTCCCATCCTGTGTAGTAGACTCATTCTCACTTCTTAAACATTTTACTACTGCCTTCATCATATAGCACACAAGTTCTGGTATCTCTACCTAATTTAATGTGATTGCCAACTATGGTACTCAAATATTCAGCCCCTAAATTTTATTTTAAGTAAAGTTTTATTGGAGTATTCAACTTATGAGCTGTTCCCATTTGTTTGCATATTACTGATAATCATAACATATACTGTACCAGTCAGGCTCAGCTAAAGAATCATTTGTCTGCTTTTTCACCAATTATTTCCCAATATATAAAATACGGTCTGGTACAAATTCCTGTTGTTGTTAATTGAGATTGGGCCAGACGCATGGCAAACTTATGTAAAATAGAATAAAATAGTCCCTGGTGAAAAAACAAGCAAAACAATAAACTAAAGTTCTCTGCTTTTCAATAGACTCCTGTGTGTGAGTAGTTATGACTGTCCTTGAACTACCAAGATGAGAACCACTTCAAATGCTGCCAAGGTGAGCGTTGGACTCATTTTGCTTTAAATTACTGATGAACAGAACAGAGACTATAATATTCTCTCAACAGATAAATCCCACTAAGAGAAGGCAAATGAAGTCCACATCCCAGACTTACTTTTTCCTTGTATCGCTTCCACCCACTGGGTCAGTTGGTACAGTCAGTCTTCCATCCATGTTTCATGCCCCTTTGCCTTAGGTAAATGTCTTAGTGATTACACTTCTACAACACATCAGCAACGATCAGTGCTCTACCAATCCAAAATAAGGTGTTTGCTGCTCTTCACACAGCCATTATCCCAACTCCTCCATGACAGCCTCATGTCATAAAAGCAGAACCTCAGATGAGGATTCTTATATGAAATAGTTTTGAGGTATTACTTTCAGGAGAAGAATAGTGAAGGAAGGATAAAACACACATATATGGAGGGGTGCCTCCCCGCCCCCCCCAAAAAAATATATTTTTCAAAGCTATGTATTTAATTTTTTTTCAAAGCAATCTTATAGCCTTCAAAGTATTCTCCATTACACTAAATACATTTGTCAAATCTGAGATTCCATTCTTGGAAACAGTTTTCAAACTCATCTGTTTGGATGGCTGACAGCACCTCCCTCATTATTTCCTTTACTTCTTCTATATCGTCAAACACTGTCTTTTAGGCCTCCCTTACTTTGCAGGCACAAGCATAAGTCACATAGAGAGAGGTCACTTGAGTAAGGTGCATGGGGAAAGAGAGGCATTCTGGTTTTTGCCCCAAGCTGGTGTACTGAGATAGCTGTGTGAGCAAGTGCCTTGTTGTGATAGTAAAACCAGCCCCCCAACTGCCACAAATCAGGCTTTTTTGCCACACATTGTGATGTAATGCTTTCAGAACCTTTAAATAGAAAGCTTGATTAGCAGTCTGACCTGGTGGGATGAGCTCCAAAAAGCACGATGAATCAACATTTTCGTCCCTTCGGGAAGTTGACGGATGTCCAGACCAAGGTTTGTCATCAATCAACATTCCATCTTTTTTGAAATGAGAAAATCATTCCTACTCTTGAGTTTTTCCTACAGCTGTCCTTGTAAGCTATGTTCAACATCACAGCAATTTCTTTTCTTTCTTTTTTTTTTTTGTGTGTGTGGATCACAGCAATTTCTGTGACATTTTTTTCCTGAACAGAAAACAAAATTTCACATCTTCAGGCAGTTCTCTTAAATCAGCCATCACAAAAAATAAGGTTCAAGTGAAACTGCTTTGACAAAAAAAATTCATTGTGCCCATAGAGAACTTCCCAGGTGACACCACTGGATGCACTAACACAGAACAAGTTGCTGGATGCTTGCTCACTTAGTGAGAAAAATATGCACACTGGAAAATCTCTGCTTCTGTCAAGTCCATAGGTTTTTTGGGGGTATCCCTGGTACACCACAAATCTCACTGCTGTCAGGTCAATTCTGACTCATGGGACAGAATAAAGCTGCCTCTGTGGGTTTTGGAAAGTGCATTTCTTTATGGAAGAAGAAAATCCCATCATTTCCCTCTCAAAGCCACTGTCGGTTTCTAATGCTTAACCTACCTGTTAGTAGTCCAATATATAACCACTATGCCACCAGGGCTCTGGAAAGATAGAACACAATCACAACTAAGTAAATAGTATGAACAAGAAACCAGCTGCAGTCTGATTCATAAGGAACTTTAAACTATACATTTCTCATGGCTCTCTTTCCAATTTCTGGCAAGGGGTTTTTGTGCTGCCCCTTCAGGCCTCTTCCTACTTCCAGAGTTAGAAAAACCTAATAGGCTGAGAACATTTTCCAGAGAAGGGGGTTATTTTCTATCATTAGTAGTTAATACTCAGGGATGGGTATAGGAACATAGCAAAGGGAACCTGGGTCAGGCTCAGACTAGGCCTATTGTATATCTGAATTTGGTAAAGAGTTGAATGCTGGTGGAATTCAGAAGCAGTCCCCTCAGGGCTCTGATGACATTCCCTTTAGAGGCTGTGTTCTACCGAACAAAGGCTATCCCTGACACCACTTAGAGAAAAGGTCACCACTCCATATAGGAGAAGTAGAGTTTTGGCTTGGATTTTAGCAAGGCTAAGCAAACTTCTGATGATTCTCCAACACCAATATTCTTTTGTTTTGGCTAAATCAAATCTTGTGAGCACAAACTTCCTTGTCAAGTTCAAAATCACCAACACCTCATGGAAAATTCTGTTATCAGAACTTTCTAATTGGACTAAAGTTTAAAGAGGCAATTTGAGAGAAACGCAAAGGGAGGAGAAAGGTTTGGGATCGAGGCAGTAACTTGGAGATGTCAGAACTTGAGGAAGACACAAAATAGCAAGAGATCATGTAAGTAAACCACTCATACATAAAGGCACATGGTTAGATGTGCCCCTGATGAAGGTAGCAGGCAGCCAACAAAATGTCTCACCTGACTTTCATCTGTAATCCGCCTGGACTTCATTTGGTGGGATGGACTCAGCTCACCATCCAGGCTCAATTCCTAATTTCCAATAATTCTTCTTAGTTTCCCTGTAACATTTTTACCAGGACAGAAATTAGATTATTCTAGCTTAGAGAACCATTGAAAACAGGAGGACTATATTTATTTAGCACTTTCTTCAAACCCAGGAAATAGATACATCCACTCTACTCTAATAAATCAAAGTCCAGAAGCACTGCTGGCAAAACTGAACCCAGTCAGAAGTGGGTATACTAAGTATTCAAGAGAAAGAAGTCTAAGAAAATTCAGAGATGGGTAAGTCAAAGGGTGCAAATTGGTAAGTTGCAAAAAATGTGGTCAATTCCAAATTATATGAACCAGTGGAGATTTAGCAGTTCTGGAACTTCCATCCAAGTCCCTCAGGGTTCTTGGTAGTTTGAGAAATCTGTGGTCTTTTGATTATTCTCCATCATCCTAGTACCACAGAATGTCTCAATCTACCAACAGATGATTGAGAAGTTCAATGTCATCAATCAGAACAAGACCACAGGGCAACTATAGTACAGACCATAAATTGCTCTTTGGCGAGTTCAAATTAAAGATGCAGAAAATGAAAACAACCTCACAAGAGCCAAAGCAAATCCTTGAGAACATATCCCACCTGAATGCAGAAACAATGTCAAGAATAGATTTGATGAATTGAACACTGGTTACTACAGACTAGATGAGTCGTTAGGTGACATTAAGAATATCATACATGAAGAAAACCAAAAGTCATATTAAAAGCAGGAAATTTTAAAAAGGCAAAACGAGATTTGAGAAGAAACTGAAATTTTCTGTTGAATGTACAGAAACTAAAGTGAGAGTTTGAAATGGTGCATTTAGAACTGAACAGATAATCTCACAAGGCGAAATAAAATACTATAAGGCAATGGACAAAAGTCAGGAGTTAAAAAATGCTTGACATTTCAAAATCTGAAAGAGCTGAAGAAAAAAAATCAGACCTCAAGTTGTAATATTAAAGGATGCCTTGTGTAAAATATTGAAAAATTCAGGAAGATTAGAAGATTGGAGAAACACTCAGGGTAATTGCACAAAAAGGAACAGGTTGCAATTCAACCAGTTCACAAAGTAGCACTTGATCAAGAACTCATGGGTTCAAAGGAAGAAATCTAAGATGCACTGAAAGTACTAGGGAATAGCAACTGAAATATTTCAACAAATGCATTCAGACCTAAAGATGCTCACTTGTGAATGCCAAAATATTTGGAAGATAGCTACCTGTCCAGCCAACTTGTGCCCTTTCCCAAGACCCAAAAAATATGAACAATACTATAAAATTCACAAGGAAGAAAAATTTTGCTGAGGTACATCAAATTTGGAAATGGTTACAGTACATCAAAAGTGAACTGCCACAAATTCAAGCTACATTCAGAAGAGGACATAGCATGAGAGATACCGTTGCTAACTTTAAATGGATCTTAGTCGAAAGCAGAAAATATCAGAAAGACATTTTCCTGTGTTTTATTGACAATACAAAGGAATCCAATCATATGGATTCTAACACACTTTGGATAACATCCCCAAAACGGGAATTCCACAACACTTCATTGTCCTCTGGGTACCTGCATTTAGGCCAAGATGCAATCATTTGCATAGGAAAATAAGGGGATAGTGAGTAATTTATAAATCAGGAAAGGTTTGCATCAATGTTATAGCCTTTGACCCCACTTAATCAGTTTATATGCTGATCCAATAATCAAAGAACTAGGTTTATGAAAAACACAGTTTTTAAGAGTGGGAGAAAAGCACATTAATAAATTTCCATATGCAAACGACACAACTTTGCTTGCTGAAAGTGAAAGGAACTTGGTATGATAGTGCAGATGGAAGACTACAGGCTTCAGCATGAATTATTACCTCAGTTTAAAGAAAACCCAAACCTTCACATCTCAACCAATCAGAAGCACCATGAGAAAGAGAAAAATTTGAAGTTGTCCAAGATTTCACCTCACTTGAATTCACAATCAAAGCCTTTGAGAGCAGCAGTCAATAAGTCCAACCACGTGTTTCAGTGGGTAAACTTGCAAAAAGAACCTTTTATAATGTTAACTAGCAAAGATGTCACTTTGAGCACTAAGGTGTGCTAGATCCAAGACATAGTAGGTATTATCATATGGATAATATGGATAAAAGCCTCATATGGATGTAAAAACTGAACAATAAATAAGAAAGAATAGAGAGAAATGGATACATTTGAATTATGGTATCAGTGAAGCATTGATACATTTGAATTATGGTATCAGTGAAGTTGGCTATAGTGTGGACTGCCTGAAGAGTTAACAACTTTCTCAGGGAAGAAGAACTCTTTCAAAGCCCCTTACACGTGAGGATGGGAGATTTATTTTCACATATGTTGTCTGAAGGGATCCACCCCTGAAAAAGGACATCCTATTTGAGAGAGAGTCAATATAAAAAAGGAAGACCTTTAATTGCTGCTGCCACAGTGTTCTCAAACAGAATGAAAAAGGACTAGGCATTGTTTTGTTTGGTTGTGTATAGGGTCACGTCGAGTCCAAAGCAATTTGGCAGTACCTAAAATCTAACAACAATAATATATCACAAGATAAATTTAGAAAGGGAATACAATCCGGAGGCAAAAAAGTGAACGATATCAGTGCTAGTAGTACCAGATTCTGAGATTTCTGACTATAAGGCTAGTCCCCTGCCTGCGCACAATCCAGTCTTTCCATATGTCCTGACCCATAACTGTCTTTATATACAAAACAGTCTTATGGAACCCAGTCTCAATTTTAGGAATGCCATCAAGGACATGACCATTTACCCAAATGTTCCCCTTGACTACTTATTATTGTACCTATGAATAATTTACTAAAATAACTTTTGAAAGTGGGACTCAAGAGGCTGTCTTTCTGTGTAATGGTGTTTTGCATTTATGGTCTGACCATCTCCTGAAAGGGAGACATGGATGTCAATTAATCACAAATCCCTCTTTGCGCAAAAGTTTTCAATATTAAAGGTTTGTCTATTTAAATTGCTTCAGCCAGTTTATTTTTAAATAGAACTTATACAACTACATGTAGCAAAAATTAAGGGTGAACTTTTGATTTTAATATTCCCCTCTCCCTGGTGCTTGTTTGTTAAAGTCAAAAAGCTGGAATTGATACATGGAGATGAGCATGACTTAGAGAGGCTTTCGGGAGTTTGAGATTCACTTTATTTTCAAGAATCTCCAGGAGAGAAAAATGAGTGCCTAAGGTAGGCTTCCAAGCTTATAGATAATTTCAGCAGACAAAGAAAGAGTTAAGAGGAGAAGAAATGGTCATAAAAGTAGAGCTGGAAAAGCACAGGATATGTGCAATTACCAGTAAACCTGTTACTCAAACAACATGATGTTCTTCCCACTCCTTTTGAGATAATCAGTTCAACTCACAACAGATTATAGTAGGTCTTGGTCTTACTCCAAAATATCTATGAATTTCCCGGAAAGTTACAGTATCATGGGTCTTCTGAGTTCAGACTCCTGTAACTTTTAAATTAGCTCAGATTAGTAATTTTTCTATGCTGGGCCTGTTGAGTATTACTCTACATTATATGAGCCAGATGCATCACTTAGTTCCTTCTCGTTAATTCTGCCAATAATAGCAGTGGCGGCAGTAGCAAACACTCAGCAATAAACCCCTGCATGTGTTGATGTCTTTGCAGGTAAGTGGGGGATCATTGCCCTACAGGCCACCAGCACAGGTATTTCCTGGAAGTTTGCTAAAAATGTAGACTCTCGCACCTGTCAAATTACAATTTGATTAGTATGCATATTAAAGTTTGATGGGCAAGAAGGGGAAATGGTGGCATGAAGAGGTCTCTGTCAAAAAGAAGGGGGGAAAGACCATGATTGTTTATAATTGAATATTGGGTTTCCCTCTTCTTTGGCCACTCCGAAGTCTTTGGCTACATGACAAAATGATTACATTTATATCGAGTCACCCTCCTCGGCCCTATCGCATTATGTCTCACTCGCTGCTCACTGCTCATCTGGGATTGTCCTGGAAAAGTCAAGGTCTTACATTTCTTTCTTTCTTTTTTAAAATTAGCTGTCAAGACATCTTCCCTATTCCTGTCATGCATGGGATCCTACCTATGTCATCTTTGCTTTTTGCTGGTTCCCAAAGCTATTCCTTTAACAAGATCTGCTTTGTACAAATGAGGCAAGTAATTAAAAAATGTCCCCCTTTCTCCAACACACCTTTAAAAGACAAAGTCAGTTATATCGTGGCCAACATTGAATTTCCCTGTGTATAGTAACTACACTTCAGCAAAAAGCTATAATATCACTCCTATTCTCTATGTAATGGGTAGATGTAGTTCTGGGCTCTTGTGATACAAGACCATTCAACAAACTCTAAACATGTTAAATACAATAATTAATTTAGGATTCTGTGAAAGGCAAAATAGGCCCTAGTTAACCATATCCTAGTCAATTTTAACAAGTGGCTCTCTGGAGAGAAAAGCAATGTATGTGTATATGGGGATTTTAGTAGTTAACCCATGACACCTGAGCTCTGGTGGTGTCGTGGTCACATGTTGGGCTGTGATTCACAAGGTCCATTGTGCAAAACCACCACATCCTCTGAGGGAGAAGGATGGGATTTTCTACTCTTGTAAAGAATTACAGTCTCTGAAACTCACAAAGGCAGTTCTACCTACTCTAGGGTTGCTATGCATTGGCATCCAATCGATGGCAGTGAATTTGTTTCTTCATTTTGTTTCTGTTTTTTGGTTTTGGGTTTGGGCATCGCTGCCCTCTGGTGGTCGTGGGAGGTACCCAGCCTTGCTGCTGCTGATTTTGAACCGCTAAGTCAGTGGGCCGCAGTCCCACACTCAACCACTACGCCCCTGGGGCTCAGCCTATTTCTTCATTTTTATCAATGACGTGATTCCTTCTATGATTGATGTAAGAGCTTTAAATGTTGGAAGGATATTTTATTCCGCATTGTTGCCTGGTCTTCCCTCACGTTCTTAAGTCTAATCAGTAAAAACAAAATTCTTATCAAATTGACCCCAATTCATGGCCACTCGAAGTGTGTGCAAGGAGAACTGTGTTCCACTGGGGTTTCAGCTTTTCAGAAATCAATTGCCAGTTCTTTCTTCTGTGATGCATCTGGATATCCTCACACCTCCACACATTGGATCCATCTTCAAACATGATAACTGTTTGTGCCACCCACAAATTCTTTCTTCAAACAAAAAAATTAAATTAAGCCCAAGTTTATAATGCTTACGTCACTCCCATGATAGCCAACCATGACCAGTTTCAAGCTACTAGTATGATAAAAAGAAATGTGCAGTAGTATACCCCAGCTTACTATTTTCACTTTTCAGATATCATACATACAAAAACTTCAAAAGTCATAAAAATGCAATATATTATAGTAAAATAGTAGCAGTATGAAATTTTGAGTATATTCAACCTTTGCTTTTTGTGTGTCTAGGTGTGAGTCAGTTAATATTCTTGGTTAAGATTGAGTAGATTCAGACTCACAATAGCACCTAAAGCATGAAACTCTGTGTGGTCTTTATGAAACAGAGCTTCTAGTCTGTCTTCTGAGGTGTCTCTGACTGGGTTCAATCAACCAACCTTTTGGTTAGTGGTCAAGTAATTCACATAACTTAATATTTAATGACAGTGTTTAACAACCAGCTTGCAGAATCACTGGGATTTCTAACAACTGACTCTTGCAAGACAGCACAAGACTAATCCAGCATGCCACTGCTTCAATTCCTAATAAACTCAGGAATTATGTTTCCAAAAGTTGAGCTAATTAGCTCTTCCTAATGTTGGAGTGCCCTCATTCAACTTTAAAAATATAAGATAATCTCCTCCATGGCCATGTCTCCAAATTAAATAACTGGTCAATGAATTTGACAGTCACTACAAGTCTACTTGACATGAATAACACTGAGCTTCAAGGACAATTTGCAAAGAAAACCAAATAAACACACTTCTATTTCTGCCTGTAAAAAAGAGAAATCGCACAGTTTACTGATGTGTTTTCCAGAAACCCATTAGAGATTTGTCTTCACTTATTCACATTGTGTCTGGCACCTGGATTCTCCACAGATTAAGCAGTCTGGTCTGTCAGCTTTAATTCTACCTGAGCCACTCAGTAACTTTGTGGTGGTGGTGGTGGAACAAATCCTATGACCTCTTTGTGTTTTCTCAAGTGTAAAATGACATAAATAATGCAAAGTACTTCTCACATGATTGTATATAGATTTCTTATTGATTGCCTCGAATTCTTGCCTGGGGAGCCGCATCACCCTTGGCGATCACTGGAATATAACGTTAGAGTGCAGGTTTTATCTATTTTTATGGGAAAATGTTATGATCATCATATCTTCAATATTCTAGCATGGGCAAATAGATCTTTCTATGAATAAAAATATGCTGCATCCATGACGTGACTAGCTTGCCACATGGGGTTATTGAGAATGTAAAAGGTGATTCATGTGACCGATGAACTGAATTTTTTATTTAATTTCATTTAAATGAATGCCATTTTACAGCTCTGGAAGGCAACAGATGTATGTTCTTGAGGATCAATTCTCTCTTTGGTATTCATTTTCATACGTTAGAATCTAATTTCTATATGCTAAAATATCCAGTAATAACACAAAATCTACTTGATCAATAGAAATTTGCATAAGGAAAACAGGCTGTGTTCGTTTTGTTTCAAATAAGGTCTTATGCATGACTGTCAATCTCTACACAATTCTAGTACAACAAGTAACCAAACTGTAATAGATGAAGCATATTGGAAACAGTGACTAAAATTCCTCTGCTAGCAGCCTTCACAAAGATCTAGAGAAGGGTCTGTGGGCCTGAATGGTTTCTGGTTAAATTGGAAGTTTTGAAAACACAGACAAGAACAACAAAAGCAGGGCCACTGTCCCAGGAGGTCTCATGAACTGCTATTGCAAAACACACAAAAACACCTCCAATTTCAACTGCACCAAACAGGGTGGTAGGAAGTGTGGTGTTTTCTGCAGAATTTTCAGGGTAGAATCCTTGTTGGCAAAAGGTGGGTAAGCAGAACAGAAGCTGCTCTTTTTTCTACGGTCTTTAGGAACCTAAACCTAAAAAGACTGGAAAGAAAATAAAGGGTGCTCGTTGGGTATTGAACTTGCATATTTGAAGTCTAAGATTGATAGAAAGTATTTGAACTCGACTTTGATAAGCAGAAACGAGAAATCCTCTGTTGTCCATTCCAATTAATAGTGACTCCAAGCGGTAATGTCTAAGTGCTGTAGGGTTTTTAAGATGGTTAAGTTTTAGGTCTTTTCCCCTCAGAGGAGGGACTGGTGGACACCTTGCAGTTAGTACCCCATTGCCTAATCCACTATGTCATCAGAACTCTTTGGTAGATAATTAAGAGGGAAATTTCTCAAAGTCCCCAATATCTCAGAAACACACCCTTAGCCACGGTGATCTGTGGAAAATCAGAAGAGTCCCTTGGCTGTTGTTAGGTTTCACCCAACCAGTTCCGACCCATGGCAGCTCTATGCACAACAGAAGGAAACACTGCATGGTCTTGTGCCCTCCTAACTCCTATTCCTCTGCCTGCTCCCCGTGATGTGGTCCCTGTGTCCATCCATCTCATTGTGGGTCTTTCTCTATTTTGGTGCCCTTGCATTTTATCTAACACGATGTCCTTCTGCAGCGACTGGTGGCTCCTGACCTTATGCCCAATGGACGTAAAGTGAAATCTTGCCCTCCTTGCCTTGAAGGAGCATTCTGGCCTTACTTCTCCTAATACAGATTGGTTGGTCACTTCAACAATCCATGGCGCTTTCAATATTTTTCCTCAGCACCACAATTCGAGTGCATCTATTCTTCTGCCATCTTCCTTTTTCAGTGTCCAATTTTCACACACATATGCGGCAATGGAGAATACCGTGGCTTGGGTCAGATGCACTTAATTCTCAAAGTAATCCTTGCTTTTTGATATTCTAAAGCGGTCCTACGTAGCAGATTCACCCAAGGCATTACATCTTTGGAGCTCGTGATTGCTGCTTCCATGAGCATTGACTGTGGATCCAAGCAAACACAATCCTTGACAGCTTCAACTGTTCCTCCATTTATCATAATGTTACGTATAGGTCCAGTTGGGAGGATTTTGTTCTCCAAAGATCAGTGCCTTTAGTGGACATGATTGGTGCTACATCATATCATGAGAAGGAGGAGATCACTGAACATTCAACGAATAATTGCATATTGGTGTAGAGTGCAGAGGCATGTATTTGTCTTAGCTCTTCTGTCTATTTTTCTTCCGAAATATTAACAAATTGAGCTACAGAACTATCTCACCTGGGAAAATCTATTCATACAACATCAATATGATATAGAAGTTGCAGATACAATAACAGCAGTAAAAATGCTCCTGTTTTATTTTCCACTTTGCCCTCAATAGGGTCTACTACAACTGCTAAGTACCTCTAAGTATTCTATATGTGTGCAGAACTCCCCATGAGTGTTCTTAAGTGTTCTTAAGATCAGCAATTTGAACCTGCCAACACAGAAGAAAAATGTGTCATTTTTTTTAAAGATTACAGATTTGGAAATCCTATGGGACAGTTCTACTGTATTCTGTAGAATAACTCATCATAATGGATTCTATTATGGAAGTGCCAGGCTGCATTCTCTAGAGAAGCAAAAACCATATAGATTAGATAGATGAAAGCCACATAAATGATAGATAGATAGATAGATAGATAGATAGATAGATAGATAGATAAGCAAGTAGGTAGGTAGAGAAGTTGGTAAGTAGGTAGGTAGATGATAGGTAGGTCGGTAGAAAGATAGATGGTAGATAGATGATTGATAGAGGATATACATAGATGATGATGGTGATGATAGATAGATAGATAGATAGATAGATAGATAGATAGATAGATAGATAGATAGATGATAGATGTAAAGAGATATTTATTTTGAGGCAATGTCTGACATGGTTATAGAAGCTTACAAGGTCAAAGTCCATGGGTAAGATGCCAAACTGAATGGCTCTCCTGATGACTCAAGTAGCTGCAAACACTGATAAACTGAAAATCTTCATGTCAATTCATAGGCTGCTGGCCTAGAATTGGATGAATCCAAATCCAATATGACAGGCTTCTGATACAGGTTGAAAAGGCTAACAAATCTTTGCATGTGTTGGGCAGGCACCCCACCTAAGAACTAGCGGTCAGATGATGATGAGTCAGATTCAGAATCCACAGGCAGCAAAAAGTCAACGAGCATTTGCAGAAGAGCCCTATATATTAGAAGCAAGCCATGCCTAGGAGGAAACTTCTTTTCAAGAGGTCGGCTGCTCACATCAGATGCATTGTGGAAGTGCTTACATTCTCTCAAATCCCATCAGAGGGTAGCTACATCAGAAATGCCAAACCACTGAGAATCATGGTCCATCCAATTTGACTTGCAACTGGAACCATCATGGGTCATATTTAGACACATATGAAAATGTTCCATGCTTTCTGAGAATGGTGCAGTGGATGGACAACTCCACACTAGGATATAATCTATGCACTCTCTTTCTAAGTTTCTGACACTTTTAAATAAGTTCCCTTCAAGAAAGGTTTCCAACAGTTGGCACTTCCAGTCTTGGCAAGGGCAACTGTGCCACATGTCTAGCCTGGCGTTCACTGTTCCTTCACATCGAGACTCTCAGATGTCATCCAAGTGTGTGTTGTTCGTTTTTACATGATCAAGTGCCTCACAGTCCAGAGTGGAACTTTACAAATTAGGTGGTAATCTTTGTATGTAAAAATCATAAGAATCAGAAAAAAAGAAAATCATAAGAATAAGAGTGGAGGGGGAGTGGGAATCTTACTTCCCAAGTGTTGTTTAGGTGCTATCAGTATACTGAATATTCTTTCCATTGTATATTGGTATTGTATCTTGGCTCCATGGTATCCCAGAGATTAAAATTTGATTCCACTTTAGCATCAGAACCAATACCCACTTAAATCAATCCTCTGAAATCCTTGAGACCAAAGTGACTGCAGAACTGCATTCCTTGCATATCAGCAGATTATGCCATTCAGTCCTGACATGTATTCAAAGGCAATGTTTTATCATCTGGAATAATTAGGTCCCAGCAAAGCTCTCAGAGAATTCTTGGATTGCTTTAAATACCCATTCTGAAGAGTTCAATAGAGTAAAACCTACCATCTATTTCCAGAGGATTGCAGGAATGTGAAGAAGGAACTCAAGGAACCTCAGAAAGGGATCATGAAGAATGTCAGTCTAGGATCAATGCTTATGAAAATGTGCACTAAATGTAAATCCTTTGGCAGGAAGGATTTGGTCAAATTCTCATATAAGTCAAATTCTCTTGATGAATTCCTAGGATGGTGAAAAGTCTCTGTTTTTGTTTTGAGTATTGTCTGAAATAAGTAGGTTTTTAGCTGGAGTGTGGACATTCTTTTTTCTCTGAGCCTTTCCATGCTAAGGACATATTTCACAATAGGATTAGATATGTAATATAAACCTAGTTCTCAAAGCATAAAATATGAAGCTTGATTACCAATAATACTAAACTGGATATAATTGTTTTTTTCAATTTTCAGCTTATATGAGTATATTGCATTATAAACAACCATCTTATGTTAAATGTTAAGAAGCATTTCTGCTGGGTGCCTGCATTTGAATAGTGATTTTGATACTCAGTATCTGGGAATATAGGTAATTCTATGAGGTAAAGATGGCAACTAAAGCTATATATCTATATATCTATATCTATATCTATATCTATATATATATGATTCGGCAAACTTTCTTGAGTGAACAAAGTAATGCAGATGGAAATTTTAATTATTTTGTTTTAAGTTGCAAGAGGTTGCATGAGTTTGCTGTGGTGGTTAGGTACCAACGGGTTGGCTCTGACACACTGAGACATTGACTACACCTGATTCCAGGGGTAAAAGCAGACAGATCTCCTCAATCCCATGCTATTATTAAAGCTAACATCCTACTACCTTATATCTAGGAGAGACAAAGCCATAGGGCTAATGTTAAAACCATGGGGTTTATACTTAATGGTTCTGTTTCTGTAAGTTGCCTCTTTACTTATCAGCAGGCCCCTTCCTACCAAATATTTGAACCAGCCGATCCTAACCCTACATAGCTTCCTCAACTCCTCCTGAAATGCCTGCAAGGTTCCCATGCTTATATAGGTGGGGTTGTCCCTGAGGTCTGGTCTTAGTCTTTGGATCAGAATCTACTGACCCATGCACCACACAACAATAAAGTTCTTTCTTGTTGCAACCCACTTTGCATTGGCCACTCCTTCAGAGAGTCTCAACGGAGTAACTCTATGTACAACAGAACAAAACACTGACAGGTCTGCATCATCCTCATAATCAGTATGTGTTCGAATTCATTGTTGCGGTGACTGGGTCCATCCATATTGCTGAGGGCCTTCCTGTCTTCCACTACCTTCCTTTTACAAAGCATGATATTCTTCTCTGGGGTTTGTTCCTCTTGAAATCTTGGCCAACATAATCAAGAACAAATCTTGTCATCCCTGTTTCTAAGGAGCATTTTGGTTGTATGTCCAAGACAAATGTCACATTTTTATTCTGATTTAAATACTGAATACTTTTGAAATAGTAACCGAGTGTAGTCACAGTATAAAAATTTTGTTCTTTGATGCCTCATACCTGATCCCTTCGACACCTCATGGCCACACAGGCGGGTATGCTTCTTCCATGTGGGCTTTGTTGCTTCTGAGCTAGATAGAAAGTTTTATGTTTCATCATTGCTACATAAAACTTTGCATGAAACTTTGAAAACCATAAAACTTTCTTCTAGTTCTTTACTTTGCTCTAGTTTCTTCTATTGGTTGTTTGCCTTTAAGACCCCAGATGCTATATCTTTTGCTAGCCGTGCACCATCAGCTTACGTAGAAAGCTTAAGTGGAAAGCAAGTGTTTTGAGAATGATTATGGGAACAAATGTACACATGTGCTTGATATACAATGGATATATATGTATGTATGGTGATAAGAGTTGTATGAGCCCTCAATAAAATGACTTTAAAAAACTTTATTCACCCAACTCTTCATGAAAAGTCATAATTTTATAGATAAAAGTAAAAAAAGAACTATTTTAAAAAGATGCATCCTCTATAACTTTACTTTTTATTTCAGTTCTACCTATTGAAAAATGCAGATTGTGTTATTCTTTGATGCTGTCAAGTGAGCTTCAACCCACAGCCATCCTCAGAATCAATGGTATAGGAGATCCCAATGCTGCAGCACTGGTATCAATCCATCTCATTAAAGGGCTCCTTTCCCTCCAACTGCTCCTCTATCTTTCCCCAGTATGCTGTCCAAGCCCATGAGCATACACCCAGTAGCTTCCTCAACATATATTCTCTCTCTGTTGGTAGACCAGGTCCACAGTCTGTCTTTGTTGGGACTGTACTGTCATTGCCAGACTCTAGGATTTGACTTTGCTTCCCTGAATTCCTGAGATAGACAAGTTCTTGTTTGCCTTTGGCTCATTCGAGACAGCTGCATGATCTTAAGGCAATGTTCTAAGAATACATGACCTCTTCAAGACCTAAGGTTTCAATATATTCTAGGAATACAACTACTGAAGGGTCTCACTTCTTCCTTATTACTGCCTGCATTTGGAATAGAACATTAGCTGGGAGTAAGTATTCAACCTTTTCTCAGACTTTTCTTTTCCAATCATTCCATTTTGGTTAATTTATTCCACCTCCTGCCTGCAGGAGCTTAAGGATTTTCCCAAGATTTGCCAAAGAGATCATTTTGGTCTTTATGATTGCTTTGACTGAGTGAATAATCGCCTTATGTGATCCTATCTTCAGTGAGTCAATGGTGTGCAGCAACAACCAACCACTTGTGTTGTTATTATGGCTTTTCTGTCCCACATAACCTTTAAGTACCAGTGATCGTGCACCATCTGGTGTTTCCTTCTACTTCTCTTTCATCTTAGTTCTCCCCTGGTGAACATATTAACAACTAGACTATGAAATACATTACATTTACCCACCGATCACTTAGCACCAGCAATGAAGTCCTCAGTGCTCCTCTACCATTGAGTATTCCATATCCAAAATCCATTAGAGACCGTTTCCCAGCATCATGCCCTCCCTCTGACTTTCATTTATTTCCTGGAAACAGAGATGGAGAGTATCTTAAGCTGAATTCTTTACAGAAACAAGAGCAGTGATATATATATATGTATATATATATATGTACATATATACAGAGAGAGAGTTGTGTTATATGTTCTTTCATTTATTGGTACATAGAATTCAGGATTGATGAACTTATAGAGATAGCAAGTAAAATAAGGGATTGGGGGTGTGGGGGGTGAAGGGACTACTTTTGTTAAGGAGTCCATGTAGAAAAGAAATGTTTGGGAACTTATTGTGGTAGCAAGTATACAATTCTTCTGGACATGATTGAACTATAAAATATATGATAAATGTATTAATTCCTAATAATAATAATAATAATAATAATAATAATAATAATAATAAAAGAAAGTGGATCACACAGTTGCAGAAGCAAACTCATCCAAGTCCAGGCAGTTTCTAAGTTTGTGAGTCAGCTGTTAGGTTGGAAACTTCTCCTCACTCAAGTAACTATGGGAGATAATGAACCTAAGGTTAGAAATAAGACTAGAATGATGGCTGTAGTGGCAAATGAATCCCAGAGTCAAGGCTTCACACTGCAGAAGTGAATGAATCCAAGGCTGATAGGCCACATGGCAGGCTGCAGATGATTTCCACGACCAGCAGGCAATATGCCATCCCACTGGCATAAGTCCAATGAGCCAGAGGTTAAGGAGTCATATGCAGAATCCAGACCCAGAAAAGAGCACACAAGATTTTCCACAGTGTCCACTTATATTGGAGGCAAGCCACTTCCCAGCAAAGACTTTCTTTCAATTGATTGCATCAGGGCTGCAGCCTTAGCAGAGATGTTGCTTCCCACCATAATCTTACACTTGGTTGACTGTAATTATATGGTGCTAAGTCTGGTCGACGGAGATCATCCCGTGTTAACTTGCAAACCACTGAGAATCCTGGCCCTGTCAAGTTGACACAAAATCTAATTATTAAAGAGGGTTACATGGAGTTAAAGGGGATGCTCTCTTGACACACATATAAGGAAATAGAAATATACCTGCCAGGACATGAGAAAGACCGGAGCAGCAGAGAGTACAGGGAGTAGATGGCTTTCAGTACTACTAAGCCTCAAACAATCTCACAAGGAGATGGGGCAGCATGGGAATTACTCTTCAGAGTGGTCTCAAAATGAAACAAGAGCTCTGAGCTTTGTATGTCCAGACATTGGCTGTAGACTCTCCCATGAGAGAAAACAGCATCAGGTGAAGCATATCCCGTCACGCAAGGGCAATTTTCTCTTACTGACTCATCAGCAACTGAAACAGAGATATTTTGGCTTTTGAAGAGGGGATCTGGGAAGAGAATCTTAAGATGTTCCCCCTTTCCTTAAACCTTTATTTCTAACTCAATTGATACATAGCAAAAAAAACCTTTGCTTCATGGTCTGCTTTTCCAAGAATCCAAGTTAAGACACAATGTTCCAAGGATAGCCAAGGCTGCTATCTCCCCATTTTAGGACTGAAGTGCATCTGACCCTAATCCATGGTATTTTCATTTGCCTCACATGCATTTGAAAGTTGAACATTGAATAAGGAAGATCCAAAAAGAACTGATGCATTGTGGTGCTTTAGAAAAATATTGAAAGTCCCAACAACTGCTCAAAGGACAAATTGATCTGTGTCTTGTAAGAAGCATGGCCAGGGTGCTCACTAGAGGTAGGATGGTAAAACTTTGTGTTACATATGTTGAACATATTGTTAGGAGAGACAAGTGCCTGGAGAAGGATGTCATGCCTGGTAAAGTGGAGGGACAGTGAAATAGAAAACCCTGAACAAGATGGATGGATGTTAGGACCAGCCCCTAGCTCATCATTATGGACCTGGTAGGCAAAATTGTAGAGATAACAGATAAAGATTATATTGAAGTCATAGAAATCATGAAAGATAGAAATAATGGGGTGAGGCACATTTCACGGTAGCAAGCTCACTTCCTGGATGGCCATGATCTCAACAGCCAGGTCCATGCACAGCAAGGGCAGGAAGCCAGGAGTCTGAGAATCCTGGAGAGCTTTGGGGGGAGCACACTGAAGGGAATATGCCCACGGGGAGGGAGGGGGATGGCCGGAGGGAGGAGCTTATTGCTAACCAAGGTTTAGATCTACTTTGGAGGCATGGTCACAGATAACCACACATCACAGGAAGGGGATGTACAGTGACAGGAAGGGGATGAGCTAGGGGTGTACACATAATAGGAAAGGAAGGGACTAAGGGTATACATGTGACAAGAAGGGCGAACCCTAGATTATTATGGCAGCCTAACCTTGATCATCCTTGGGTGGGCTTGACCTCTCTGTCTCTCCTCTAAGGAAATAGTCTACTACTATGATTATCAGCAGGGGGTGGGCCCTACTTAGGGTGGGGCAGACTATACAATCTTGTTTGCTCTAGATGGCTGATAATCCTTAGGTTACTTCAGTTGACCTCCAAGTGTATAGTCATTTGCCATGTATAGCAAGCAATTAAGTATGGCATACATTTGGGAGCGACAGCTTGAGGAACATCGTTCTCTTCCCCATAGTGGCTGCACCAATGGCCTGAAGAGTAAGAACAATTGTGAGGATGCTGCGGGACGAGGCAGTTGTATAAAAGGTCACTGTGGGTTAGAATGGACTCAGTGGAACTTAGCATGAACAACATCTCTCCAAATGCTACTCTCTGCACCAGGCAACATTCTATTCTGCTATGTAGAGTTTCTATGAGTCTGAACCAGTTAGAGAGCACCTAACCCCAACATACCCTCTACTGTGACAATGGGATTCCCCCTGGTGTTCTCTGCCCACTTTTTGACACTCTTTTCACCTCATTGTATCCCTTAAGTAGTATTCACACACCCTTCTCAGAGGGCTGAGCACCGAGCCCCTCCTCCAGGCTACTTAGTGCAACCACCCCCAGACTCCCCTTTGTTTCTTCAGCTTTAAGAGCTGAGAGCTACTCTTCTATTTATGATCCCACACTCACCTTTGTGCTCATTTAGCTTTACAATCCTTAGTTAGGTACCCAATATCCACCATTTCATGCTCACGGTCAAAACATCTATCATAGTTTCTCTTCCCTTGCCAGAGTCTACCTGGGAAAGTATTTTACTAAAAGAAAAAAGGTAGCAATGTGCCTTCTCCCTTGATTAAAATGCTGGCACTTTGGAACAGCTATTTTAGAAGAACTAATGTAAGAACTGACAAATGATTTGGAAAAAAAAATTAATTTGCTCACCAGAATTAAAAACTGTTCATTAATTTTCAGTAACACTCTTTTATGTAATTCTGTGGCTTTTTCTGGCGACCCCGTTATAGAAAGCGAGAGGGCACATATTTCCATTGATTACAGGCTATGTGTTTCCTGAGAGAGTGGGTGTCACGCGGACAAGGAGCAAGGTTATTCAGTCTGCTACCTGGGGTGGGGGGTTGTTAGAGATCACTCTGACTAATGTCTGGTATAGACTAACATTTTCCCCCCAGGGAATTACCTGTATAAGCCAGGTAACTAGAATTTCATATTCATATCATCCTATACTCGTGCTTAAAAGAGACGACATTGCTTTTTCATATTTGTTTCGAGCATCAAGGATGTAATGAAGAACATTATTATACAACCAAGTATTTCATCAAATCCTTGCTAAGGAAGCAGGTCCATTGCTATGGAGTCATCCTTTGGATTCTGTTTAGGTTACATTTAGTTAATAAAGAAATAAATAGATGAACTCTGTTTTGCCCCAGATGCTTTGCCAAACATTCAAGGCTTAGGGAGGGTCACTTCAGCACAAACTGTTGAAAATTTCCAGAATAAATGCTGATTCTGTCATCTTTTGTTGTGTCATAAGACTCTGGAGAACTGCCTTGTCAAAGTTAAGGCTGCCTCCCTCTCTCAGCAAAACTTGCCATTTGCTATTGCAAAATACAGTTGAGGACAACTCATAATTTCAGAGTACAAAATTAAGAAACTCTATTAAAATGATCTTCCCGGGAAAGATGATAGCCTCCTTATCCTTCTTGACACAGATCTCCTTTCCTATAAGAAAGTTAACTCCATTTTGTACTTACTAAATGAGAACACAACGCAGAGTTCTTTCTTTAATGTGAACACTGCTCCTTGAGAGAGCTCTTCTCCCAGTCCCAGCTAAGCTTGGTTCTTCCTCTGGCAATGTATACGACTTACACCTCAGATGGAACTACGTTTCTGACTTGTTCACACTCTTAACGTAAGTTGTGGCTCCAGAGAAAAAGCAATGCCTCATCTTTTATTGTCCTGGAAATGTATGCCTCCTTTTTGGCAATAAACACAGCACTTCTAGTATTTAGGGACTTCCCTCTTTGGCTGTAGCACTTCTGGATAGAATACAGCAAACTACATTTAAATAAAACCAGAAGAGGAAAATTCCATCTTTGCAATTTCCATATTCCCCTGAAGAGTTCCTTGTGGGTGGGTGGGTATAACTAGTGGAGAAACTAGAGATTGATCTTGAACATAAAAAAAGGACCTTGTCCTCAACTCCCAAATACTCTGATAACATGACACATCTTGAGAAAAAGGCTTACTGTTGGTTGTTGTGAGGGGCTTGGTTTGTGAAGGAACTTAAGCTTGGATGGGTAATTTATCTAGGTCCTTGTGTTATCGACTTCTCTGTAAAAGATAACTCCCCCAAATGGTGATCTAAAACAATAACTAAAGATTGCACAATTTTGTAATCTTGGGCTTAACATGGCTCCAGAATTCTTCCATTGGTCTCATCAGGGTTATCTCTGTCTCTCCTATATCTGTAGTGTTCTGGAGACCTGCCGAGGCCAATGGCTTCACACATCTGGTGTTCCTTTTGTATATGAATATGTATGGAGTGTAAATATTAAAACTTTTCATGGTAGTGTCTCTCCCTTTTGTTCCTTTGCCTTACTTTCTCTTAGGTGAGCTTTCTCCATTAGGGTATTTTTCTCTCCTGGTAATATATTCAGGAGCCCTGGTCCGTGTGGAGGGTTACAAATTGCGCTGCTCACTGAAAGGTTGGCAGTTTGAACCCAGCTGGTGCTCGTCAGGAGAAAGATAAAGCTTTCTGCTCCCAGAAAGATTTCAGCCTCAGAACCCTCAGACTCTGTTCTATCTCCTCTGTCCTAGCCAGCCACTCTCAGTCAGAATCGATTAGATGGCAGTGACGTGGTGGTATACTTTCCTACTACCTGTGCAATGCCTCCCTCATCCACTCACCCCACTCCATTCCACGCCACCTAATTTCAACCCTCTTTTCTTTGCTGCCTTGTAAAATCCGCATCCTCACCCATCCTGCGCCCACCTCAATTTTCATTCCCCTACCCTATACACACAGATTACACTGTCAGCTTCTCTCTTTTTAAACAGTCTTTTAAAATATTGCCATACAATTCAATTGAATTCACATTAAAAAAACTTGTACAGTCATCTCCACAATCACTTTTAGAACATTCCTGCTTTTGTGTATTCACTGTGTGAGCCCCCCCATTTCTCTCAACCTCCCTAGCTATACCTACCCTCTCACCAAGACACTCCCAATGCAGTCACTCTTTTCGTGACTTTTGTATACAGAAAAACATATCAAAAGTACACATCGTGTCCATAGTTGTATTCCAAGTGTCTGACGCGGTGATTGGTACCTAACAAACAATTACTTTATGACTACTGAGCAGGAATCACTAACTAGCAAAATCATGATTGAAAGTAAGATAGCATTTGCCTTGCACCAAAATGGGATGTCCACAAACACATAGCAGAAGGCACTCAAAGTGTTGGAGAAGTCAAGGGTTCAAACGATGAGTCATGACAAAAACGTAATAGCAGTAGTTGATAAAACTCAGTGTCTCATTTCATGATATTAGACTAGCATAGGCTTTTCTCCAGGTAAGCAGAATAATACAGGGAAGGTTACATAATAAGGAGATATGAAGCAATCATATCAGAGTACAATTATGCATAATTTCTGAACATATGAAACACCTAACAAAGCCATTTGAGGTCAAAGATTTTGTTTTGTTTTGAATCTAAGTTTATTTCAGCCATCATGTGACCTCAAGTTTGGCTCTAAATTGTAGCTCATGGACATCACAGTATATAAAACAGAGAATGGAAAAATATGTTCAGTGAAAAACAGGAATAATTAAGCGATCACTGCCCAAGCATTTAGGTCCCTAAAGGTTAGGGCCTAACCCCATAAAGCTCTCAGAGAACTCCATGGTTTTTTTTTTTTTGAACTCCATGTTTTCTATATACAATTTCTTTTGCCACCTGCATCTTTTCTAAGCTTTCTAACTTCTAGCCATTCTTTATAACTCAGTAAGCTTGTCTTCAATGCCAGGAAGCTTTCCAGGAATCCTCCTGTTTAAGTGATATCTACATACTATGCTAGTATTCAAGGGCTCCTCCAATCATAATAAAAACATTGTAGGTTTGCCTCTTCATTAGATTATAAGTTTCTTTTTAAAGATCATTTTAGTGGGGTCTCTTACAACTCTTATAAGTTGTATCAAGCATGTTTTTACATATGCTGTCATCATTATTTTATACACATTTACTTTTTACTTGAGGCCCTGTTGCCAGGTTTTCTTTTTTTCCCTCCCTCACTACCTCCTTCTCACCCGTGTGACCTCTTGATAAATTATAAAGTATTATTATTTTCAATTCTTAACACCAATGTTATCTCACTTCCCACATGGTTTCTGTTGTTTGTTGTGACAGATTCCCCTTTCCTTCCCTCCTTTCTCCACCTTCACCCTACCCTCCTGGTATCCCTATTCCCATTTCTGTTCCAGAGAGGGTTTATATGACCTGGATTCTGTGTGTCCTGGGCAATTATCTGTACCAGTGTACCTACTCCCATCTAGCCCAAAGTGAAAGAAAGGACTGGGGTCGTGATAATGTAGGCTGAGGGAGCTATGAGGAACCAGAGGAATATTGTGAGTTTTATCAATGCTATACTGCACACTAGTTGACTCATCCATTCCTTGTGAGACCAGATTTTAAGCGGAACACCATTGACCAAGGAGTGTGTGTGTGTGGGGGGGGGGGGCAGTTGTTCTTGATTAAAAATTTGGTCTATATGGAGCAACAAAAATGATCCTAGAATGGGAGCTCCAGTGGCACAATCGGTTAGCATGTGGCACTTATACAAAAATGTTCCCAGAATGCAAAAATAGTATTTTAATACATTTACTTTAATTTTAAAACACCGTGGGATGTTGTTAAACTGTTAAAAAGTGGGATGCCCGGTCACTTTACTTGTGAGGGGGTATCCCATTGTCTACAGATGGGTTTGGGGTCTCTGCTCCACTCATTCTCAGCAATATGTTTGTTTGCTTATTTGTTTGGGGTCTTCTGATGCCTGTTACCTGATCCTGTCAACACCTCAAAATTACACAGGCTGGTGTGCTTCTTCCATGTGGTCTTGTTCCTTTTCTGCTAGATGGCAGCTCATTTAACTTCAAGTATTTAAGACCCCAAACACTATATAGCCAGGCACTATCAGCTTTCTTCACCCCATTTTCTTGCTCATCCGTTTTGTCTTCAGCGATTGTGCCAGATGGGTGAGCATCACAAAGTGCCAGGTTGTTAGAATAAAGCGTTTTTATGCAGAGGGAGAGCTTGAGTAGGTGCTGTCATATAAATATAGGACATAGGTCAATACCTCTATTTTTTATGAATTAATGTATTTACTTATGTACACACTCATGTTTATGCCTCTAAAAACATAGATCTTCCTCCTGTTTCCTTTTACCGCTCTCCATTCCCACCAGAACACTCACCTGCCTTCTGCCTTTTAGTAATTCCTCTCAGTCAGGTTGCTATTGTTCTAACTCCCCCAGGATCTCTACATCCGCCTTGTTGTTCATCTTAATGCCCCACTGCCCCCTTGTCTATGGCATTGTTTGCTCACCACTCCTTTCCCCTGTCTCCTCCTCCGCCCAGGTCCCTTCGGAACCATTGGTCCTCTTTCTTTCTCCCTGGGCTTGCTTCCCTAGATTATCTTATATAAACAGGTGAACAAACAAAAAAGGAAAGAAAACAAAAGTGAAACAAAATATTGACTAAAAAAAGAAAAATCAGTAGCAAAAAAAAAAACCCACAAAATTCCAGGTCTGTTCACTAATCTTTATGACTATCTCCCTACTGGTCCTGGGGGCTTACGGGAACTGCCCTGTAAGTCTATTTTGGAGGTTCCTGGGGGGCTTTGTGGCTTGGCTTTGCTCCTGTTGCTGATCTATTATGTTCGCTTCTTGGTCGGCCACACTGTGGTGGGGTTCAGACTGGGTGCCCTCCCTGCCTCTGTCCTCTCTTGCAGTACATTCCAGTGAGGGGGTATCATTTCTCTAGCTGTTGTCAACCATACAGTCCTCTGTGCCTTAGCAGGGCCATGCAGGGGCATCATCCTCTGGACTTGGTGTGCCAGGATGGGGTCTCAACCCTTATTCTCTCTTTTCACTTCCTGGTTTTCTTCCATGTGGTCATAGCAGGCTGGTCTTTCTCCCCAACCTGCAGGTTTGGTGTTGTCCTCTGTAGCACATACTTCTAGGGAGGGGATCAGTTTGGCTTTGATTGGGGCTGGCCCTCTAGTCCACTCTGTTTATGAGTTGCTCTATGTGGTGACATTGCTCTCAAAGTTGGGGACACTGTGATGGGGGTCTGTAGGCACACTTCCATTTTTGTCCAGACATAAACAATACTCGCCCCATGGGTGGGTTATTGCCCAGCTCCCCCTTGTGGCATTGACTCCCTCCCACTTCCTTTCCATCCTCCCTCCCTTTCTCCTTCTTTGCTTTGGAATGGTATGTGCATCCTTGGGTTTGGCCAGATTATGAGTTTTTTTTTATGGAAGCTCAACAAATACAAAGAGGGCTTTTAAAATGTTAGAAAAACTCCAGTATCTTATTTCATTTTTCTATGAACTTTCTCAGGCTACCTCACATTTATGGATAAAAAGAATGATGGGGTAGAACTGACACATGATATAATACATACATTGAATAGGGCAATGGTAATTCTGTGGTAGAACTATCTTCTATGTGGAAGTTTCAGGTTCTATTCGTGAAAGTGTCTGGTTCAATTCCTGGTCAAAGTATTCAAGTACGGTCGTTAGTCATCAGTCAATGAACTTGCAAGTCACTATGAGGTTGAACAGATCTGGAGCCTCCAGATAATAAAGAGAGTAAGAAAAAGCTTGGTGAACTACTTCTAAATAATCAGCTACTAAAACCCCTATGGATCACAAAGGTCCAATGCCACTGTGCATAGTGTTATCACATTTCGTAGGTCAATGTGATGGCAGCTAAGTACAGCACTATGCATGTAGACAAGTACAATCATCAAGAAAACTCATAAAAGTATCTGTGAGTCATTTCTTTTATTCATTGTATCTGCAGCAAGACATTACTTCAATGTGTGATTCTGATTATTTTTTCAGATTCTCCCTTCATTAATGATATCTCTACTTTTCATTTATAAACTCACTAGGGAAAGGGGATGAGTGCAGGGAATGAGATGAGAAGAAAGTGTAGAATGAAGGTGAGGAATAGCCCTGGAGTCAAGTGTTCCTGTGTAAAAACTACTTATAAATCCTAACAATAGTTATAAATGAATATTGATTTATTGGGCATGTAGCCTCCAATACATCGCCTCTGTTCATCCTGAGGAAATGGGAGCCATACCTGACCTAGGTACACAAAGGAGGAGGAGACTCCAACGCCACACCAACCCAAGGCTGATTGCCATAAGGCCAAGGTCAGATATGCCTCCATCCTCCATTTTCCTTTAGCCTGATGCTAATCATCCTTCCCACAGCACTCTACTTATCAGATGGGTTCAATAGTTTATTCCAATGGTAACACAGAACTCACAGACAATACTCATGATTATGTGCTTTATTAGGAAAGTTAATAGCTTACGAAATCTCAAGGATAGAATTCGTTTGTCCTCAATCCCTCTTCTCAGCCAGGCTGACAAGTATGCCCCTGGCCCTTAGCCTTGTGACCCCTGGGTCTCTGATTCTATGGATTGGGAATGCTGTCTACCGTCTCACAGTTTTGATGCTGATTCTTCATTCTGTCTCACAATCTCAGTGCTGCTTCTATGTACTGGCTCATGATTTCAGTGCCAAGGGCTCTGATGTCTCTGCTGCCTTCAGACAGAGATCTCACATGGGCTACACAGGTGCTCTTCTTTTTTGATGGACACAGGATTCCCTCTTCCTACTTCTGATGTGGCTCACATATATACCCCAAGGAATGACAGAACTGATAGTGATAGTTACATAGTCTCACGTCAATCTGCAGGCAGTAAGAGTCCAGGGGGTAGACTTTAGCTTGTCACTCAGGACTCAGCCTGATGGCGCCTCCTTATTGGTAAAGCCTCCTGATGATGACTTTATGAGGAGGATTTTAGGAACCCTCTCTCTCTCTTTCTCTTCTCCACTTTCCTGCTATGGAGACACTCAGAGGGATAAAGAAGCCATGAGGAAACCTGCGTCAGTGCTGAGATGCTTTCCCCACCATTGGATCCACAAAACTTTGCAGCCGTTGGCCTGTGATCTTCCTGCATTCAGCACCATGGCACATTACTGTGTGAGCCTGAAGAGGGACTTATGGACAAGTTTTGAACTTATGGGCTAAGATGAACTTGATCTGGATTTAGGGACATTATCTTGACTGGGCTGTTTACTTAATATACAATTGTACTTTGATATAAAGCTCTCTATTAGCGATATTATTTATTAGGTCTTTGATATTAGCTCTCTATTATCAATCCCCTCCATTAGTGTTACACAAATCTTATTTGCATGGCCCCTCTCAATCATCTGATAGAGTATCAAGACATATTAAGCAATTTCACTTCACCATACATTCTCACAACATACTAATGGCTATGCACCAATGAGGAAAAAAATGTCATTGTTATATAACTGAGAGGGAGAGAAACATGGATTGAACATGTCTTCTTTTTTTAAAAAATATTATTTTATTAGGGGCTCATACAACTCTTATCACAATGCATGCATTGTGTCAAGCACATTTGTACAGTGGCAGTCACGTACTCTAGTGCCAATTTGACGAAGAGTGTAGGAGTGGAGTCTAATCTGTCAATCTGGAGATAACAAATGAGACTTCTGTGTGGGCATGGCTTTCTCTGAGGATTCTGGGAAATCTTGAGATAGTTTCCCCCATGGAGATGAGAGACCAGAGACTTAGTCTCTTGGAGTCGGCCTACCGACAAGACAATATAGAGGCATGCTGGTAGATCCTGGGTCCTGGAACTTGGAGGAGTCGAAGGAGAAGCCACATGGGCTTGACCTGATGGACCCAGACCTCTGGAGCCTGAGAAGCCACAGAGAGACCCCTTCCAGTGCTGAGATGCTTCTACCGCCAATGGATACTGCTGATGGATCCTGAGCTCTGGAAACAAGGAGCCATGGAGAGATTCCTGCTAGCACTGGGGTGGTTCTGCTGCCACTAGATACACAAGACTCTTTACCTACTAGCCTGTGATTGTCCTAATGTAATTGCATGTGCTTCATGAGTTGGAGGGAGACTTTATAGACTGGTATCAGACATATGGGCTAATGTCAGACTTATGACCTTGGACTAGACTGGGTTGGGATGCTTTCTCAATGTTCCATTCCTCTTGTATATAAACTTTTCCCTTATATCCATATGTGTGTTTGAGAATTTGTTTCTTTAGTCTTCCTGGACTAACACAAGTACATTTGTTGCCACCATCATTTTCAAAATATTTTCTTTCTACTTGAACCCTTGTTATCAGCTTCTCATTTTTCCCATCCTCCTCCCACCCTCCCTCCATCACACTTAATAATTTATATTTTTTTCATGTCTTATACTGTCTGATGTCTCCCTTTATCCATTTTTCTGTTGTCTGTCCTCCAAGGGGGTGATTATATATATATCATTACGATTGGTTCTGCCCCCACCCCCACCCCCCACTTTCCCCTTACTCTCCTAATATACCTACTCTTATTATTGGTCCTGATAGGTTTATCTATCCTGGATTCTGTATTTTCAGCGCTTACCTGTACCCATGTACATGCTCTGGTTTCCAAGCTGGATTTTTAAGGTAGAATGGGAATCATAATAGTGGGACAGGTGGGGTGGGAGGTATTAAAAAACTAGAGAGAAGTTGTATGTTTCATCAGTGCTACACAGAAGCCAGACTGACTTTTCCTTGTGACCTATCTGTAAGGGGATGTGCAATTATCTACAGATGGATGCTTGAGTCTCCACTCTGGACTCTTCCTCATTCATATTGATATGATTTTTTTTTCTGGATCTTAGATGCCTGATACCTGATCCCATTGACACCTCATGATCACACAGGCTGAGTTGCTGCTGCCATGTGGACTTTGATGCTTTTCAGCTAGATGACCACTTGCTTGTCTTCAATCCTTTGAGACCCCAGATGCTATATCTTTTGATAGCCAAGCCCCATCAACTTCCCTCACCCCATTTTCTTATGCACCCATTTCGTTTTCAGCGATCATGTCAGGAAGGTGAGCATCATGAAATTCCAGGTTATTAGAACAAACTGTTTTTGCATCAGGGATGTACTTGAGTAGAGGCCCAATGTCCATCAGATATTAACATATAAATATGTGTACATTGCTCTATTTCCCTATTGTTATATATAAATATACTTATGTAAGTACACACCTATATTTAGACCTCTATAAATGCCCACTGCCTTCTGATTCTTTCCTCTTTGTCACTATCATGTTTGGCCATCATTCAGGTTTCAGTAATTCCTCTCAGCTACATTGCCCTGGATCAAGCCCTACCAGGCATCTTACATCCTCCTCACCACTGATTTTAGATCACTTGTTCCCTTGTCCCTAGGTTTGTTAACACCCACTTCTTTTCCTGCTCCTCCCTCTCTCCCATGCTCCCCCAGAACCATTGGTCCCATTGTTTTCTCCCTGGGATTGTTTATCCTGCCTATCCCAGGAGTTCATATTTCATTTCACTCCTGATATCACATAGAGCCAGGGTCTCAATCATTTTAGCAAGAAACTATCACTGTCTTCCTACTAAAACATATCCCCTGAGTCGAGAGTTACAACTATAACAGCTCAACAAAAGGCAAGAATTCTTATTTTCTTGTTTCCTAATATTATTTTTCTACAACAAATAATATTATTTTTCAGGCCTATCTAAATTGAGAAGACTAAGTTCTCTGTTGATACTCTATTTGGATTTCAGAAGGCACCACAATAGGAAAGTGATGATCGAAGTGTCACTGTGTTGTTGATAAAGTTAGATTGGAAAATGTAGTCTGGAGTCTAGTCTACTTCCCTAGGACTGGGCTAAGCTTGTCAAGCAGATGGACATGACAGAACTTTAGCCTTCAGTTGGCCTAACCAGTTGGCTTGTAGCCTTCAGTTGGCTTGTATACTCACTCCAGTTCCCAAAAGAACCAGAGTCTGCTTGCACACTGACTCCAATTGGTCTTTTATTTTTAATTGCATTTGGTGGCTTGTATATTGCTCTCACCTTGGAAGTTGTGCTACAAATATTTCAAATGCCAACAGAGTCATTCATAGTGAACAGGTTTCTAGAGGTTTTCTAGACTAAGCACAGATTAGAAACAAGAAATGAGGCTTTTACATCTGAAAAACCAGTCATTGAAAATTGTATCAAAAACATCACAGTATTGTTCAAAATAGAGAGATCCAGAAGAGGAACCACTTGGATTGTGAGGGGTTCAAAATATGACTGGGGACAAGCTACTTCGTTAAAGTAGAATGGACTTCAATGGCTTTGAGTGACATTGTGCTTGGTAAAGCAGAGCAGCAGCAAAAGTGAGGAAAGTCCTCCACAAGATGGGTTGATTTGGTGGCTGCAAAGATAGGGTCAAACATAGAAACGGTTATGAGGCTGGCTCAGGACCAGTGTTTACTGCTGTTGTTAAATAGGGTCCTTGTGAGTCAGAACCAACTTAAAGACACTTGGCAGTGACATGATCTATTGTCAGCTTGAGGAATGGGTTGAGTCTATAACCTCTGTTGGAGGCAGAACAGTTCATTGGAGGCCAGAAACTCTCTGCTGCACATTTCTGTTGGCAAGCCACAGAGAATTACACTGATGGAACCAGAACCCTGGAGCTGGAGGAGCCACTTGGAGATCCCTGCAGCACTGGATGCTTCTACCGCAACTCGATCCACAAAACTTTCCACCCACTGGTCTGTGATCATCCTGTATTCAGCTTTATTGCATGTATTGCATGAGTCTGAAGAGGAATTTATTGACTGGTATCAGACAGAGGGGCTAATATCATACTTATGTGCTTGATGTGGACTGAGTGGGGATGTTTTCTTCATATACAATTACTCTTTGATATGGAGCTCTTTCTTATACACATTTGCATGCATATGAATTTGTTTCTCTAGTCAATCCTAACACAGGCACCTAACAACAGCAGCACTAGGAAATCAAAGAACTTTTACAAATTTCAAATCAAACGTCTTACAGACCCTGATCACTGGTGGAAATTCAGTCAAAGTCAAAGCTACCATGAAAAAGTCAGCAATGCAAAGGGTAAAGAAAAAAGGGTTAGTGTAGCCAGAGAAAAATCAAACTACTTCTAAATATCTTCTGAAGGAGTTAAGAAATCAATAAACTATAAGAAAACTTATTTATAAAGACAGAAGCCCTGCTACTAGAAAGGTCAACAATGAGAATTCACGAGCTGCTCTGGAAGAGCAACTTGAGTCCACCCCAACTCATTACAACCCCTTGTTTAACAAAGCAACAGTTTCACCAGTCCTGTTCCATCTTCCTAATAGTTAGCATTTTTGAGAACATCCTGCAGCCATTCTCTAAGTCCATTCCATTGAGGGTCTGAGTGTGGAGAACCACTTTTGATCTCCTCTGGCTACACGTGGATGGAGGAGAATCTAACTCCATGCCAGCAAGCCAAATGCCACAAGGCACAAGCTTCCTCCCTCCAACTTCCTCCCCTGTGTTGTGATGCCAACCACCACTCCCCTAGCACTCTGTATCTCAAGAATCCCTTACAATGACCACATAGAACTCAGAAGACTGACAATTATGCAAGTTTATTAGAGTAGTTCATAGAGACAATACCTCAGCCATGCCAGCCACCATACCTCTCTCTGTCTTCAGTGCCTTGACCATTTGACCCTTTCAGGGGTCCTCAAAGTTTTTAAACAGAGGTCCAGTTCACCTGGCGGACTGGATAAATGTCCTCGGTGGGCCGCATGTGGCCCGCGGGCTGTAGTTTAAGAACCCCTGCTAGCCTCTGCCTCATTTCATGCTGTGCTTCAAGTTGTTGACATGGCTGCTCAGGTCTGTGTCATGGTCTCGTACTGTAGACCTTCTTGCTTCTTCTGTCTCCACTGCATTAAAGCAGGGTTCTTGCACGTGCTTCTGTGGTGATTCTTTTTTATTGATGGTCATACGATTTCCTACTTCTGCTTCTGGGACCATATGATTTCTCCTCGTAAAATAAGAAGAGAAATAAGTAAGCTTAAAATTAAGTTCACAAAATGAAAGCACAGCTTAAAGATTTGGAGAATCTTAAAGCACGTGCTCTAAAATACTCACCAAAGACGTGGCTAAACACTCCTTAAAAAGAGATTAATACTGTGACTTGTAGATCTACCCAGCTGCTACAGCAGAAAAGCCATGCGTTTAGAATGAGACAAGACAAAAGTAAAGAAAGCTCCTGCCTCTTGAAATTATAGGCAGAAAACAGATCTCTGGAGCTCTATCAGTCAAAAGTGAAAAGAACATTCGCTAAAGCAGCTTTCTGATCAATTGAACTGTTGGAAGGAGCATAAGATAAGAGCTACCTCAGTTTCAAGGTAAGCCACAGCCTCATAAGTTTCAAAGGGACAAAGCCTCACTAATTAGGTTCCATATTTTCGAGATACCATTCATAAATTCTATGGACATGGGACTTATGCCTGAATCCAATGGTGTGGGACTGCCCTCCCCAAGGGGTGGAAATATGGAATCTAATAGAGCTGAAGTTCTTGCTTACATTACTACTTCTTGAAATGATTGAATGCGAACCACCCCCCTTTTAGTACTATGACTCTGTATGAGAATATGGAAATTTCAGAATACTCAATTATGCTCATGCACTCTGGGTGCACAGACCCAGAGAAAATTGTCCTAACAGAACAAGGGGATACTGCATAATTTAAAATCAGAAGAGGAGAGCATCAGAGTTGTATTCCTTCAACATACTTCTTCAATCTGTATGCTTAGCAAATAATCAGGGAAGTTGGGTTGCATGAAGATGATCTTGAGAATTGGAGGAAGGCTATGACATGCAGATAACATAACCTTGCCACTTAAAGTGAGGAAAACCTGAAGCACTTGCTGATGAACATCAAAGATTATAGCCTTCAGTTTGAATTTCTGTTCACTGTTGTGTTAGACAAGATTCTCTATAGAAACAAAACCAGACACTTATGATTAGATAGATAGATGATAGATACATAGATAGATATTATATAAACAAATGAAACATATTCAATAGGCACATATAAAGAAAATAAGCAGATAAACACAAGCCTCACTTTTGCAATTAACTGCATGATCAGAGCTGATAGGTATAACTACCGCTGTAACTACCTATTCTCCACTAACTTTGTCTTGGCCACCACCTCAGCTGGAAGTAGTTGTTTGCCTGGTGTGGTTGCCCAGACCTTCATTCCTGAGGGGTCTGGGTCATTAGACGTCCTGTCAGAATTGGATTGCTGTAATTCTACTATTTACTTTCATCTACTATTTACTTTCATCATAGTATTAAGAGACAGCACATGGGGCTCCCTGGATTTCAGGCATATTCTTCTTTACCTCCATTATGTAGCACCAGTCCAATTTCTCCTAGGTAATCAGGATCAGTCACACCACTCAGTACAGTGACACCCATCCTGAATTGTTGATCCAAAGGCATAAGAAACCCAAAGTGGCCAGGTGGCATTCTCAGATGCCACTTCAGTTGAATCCATGCTGTGTTTCCAGGTGGGGGCATTCCTTCCTTCAGGACCAGGACCTCCAGGCCTGAAACACATAGGGTTTCTGGGACAGCAAGCAAAAATGCTGCAAGTGAATCATGAGGAGTAATAGTAGGTGGTTCCACGCCAGCTTTCATCCTTTGATTCCTGGACCCATGAATCCTGGCTGTTGGTGTAGCAGTCATGTAATCTCATGTCAATTTCAGGATTGATCATGTAGGGGTGGAGTCTAGCCTGTCAATCTGGAGATAGCCAATGAGACCTCTGTATGGGCCTGGCTTTCTCCTGAGAATTCTGGGATATCCAGGTTTATTTCTCCAGTGGAAGTGAGAGACTTATGACTCAATCCCTTTGAGACACTCTAAAGATAAGGCATATGGCTGACTCCCTTGAAGACATTGCAACTGAGAGACACATGGTAGCATGCTGATAGACCCTGAGCCCTGGAAAGTGGAAGAGCCACTTGGAGTCCCTTGTCAACGCTGCGATGCTTCTTCCACGACTGGATACACAAGACTCGGCACCCACTGGCCTGTGATTGTCCTGGGGTCATTGTAAGAGATTTGTGAGTCTGAAAAGGATGAATTTATAGATTGGTATTGAACATGAGGGTTAATATAGGACTTATGACCTCAGACTGGATTGGGCTGGGATGTTTCCTCAATGTTCAATTGCTCTTGTATATAAACCTCTCCCTTATAACGTATGTGTGTTTATGGATTTGTTTCTCTAGTCTACCAAGGCTAACAAAATACTGTTTGAGAGCATATACAGTCTCCTGGAGAACATTGCCCAAGTCCTACAAGTTGTTGCCACCTAACTGGCACCTTAATTGTGGTGGCTTTAGGGGGCTCTTCCATCTTTCTCTCAAGCCCGATGCTTCAGGATGATGAGGAACATGATATGATTAGCGGATTCCAAGGGCATGGGCCCATTGCCACATTGGATTTGCTGTCAAGTGAGTTTCTTGATCTTGCACAATGCTATATGGGATGCCATTCTGGGGGATGAGGCATTCTGTAAGTCCACAAATGGTAATTTGGGCAGAAGCATTGCATGCAGGGAAGGCAAATCCATATCCAGAGTAAGCATCCATTCCAGTAAGAATAAAATGCTGCCCCTCTGTGATGGGTGGTCCTATGTAATCAAACTGCCATTAAGTTGCAGGTTGATCTCCCTGAGGAATGGTCCCATATCTTGGACTTAATATTGGTTTCTGCTGCTGGCAAATGGGGCACTCTGCAGTGGCAGTGGTCAAGTCAGCCTTGGAGAGTGGAAGTCCATGTTGCTGTGCCCATTCATAACCTCCATCCCTGCCACCATGTCCACTTTGTTCATTTGCCCAGTGGGTAATGGCAGGAGTGGCAGAGGAAAAAGGGGATTAGTCTCCACAGTGTGTGTCATCTTATCCACTTGATTGTTGAAGAGCTCCTCTTCAGAGGTAATCCTTTGGTGAACACTCACATGAGACACAATTACCTTTACTTCGTTGGCCCATTCTGAGAGGTTCATCCATGTACCTCTTCCCCACACCTCCTTGTCACCAATTTTCCAATCATGTCCCTTCCACGTCCCTGACCATCCAGCCAAACCATTAGCCACAGCCCATGAATTAGTACAGCATCTCACATCCGGTCCTTTCTCCTTCTAAGGCAAACTGAACGGTCAGGTGAACAGCTCAAAATTCCACCCATTGAGAGGGTTTCCTTTCATCACTTCCCTTTAGGGAGATCCCAGAAAGGGGCTATAGTCCTGCTGCTGATCACTTACGAGTGGCACCTGCATATCGTGCAGCACCATCAGTAAGCCAAGCATAATTTTTCTGTTCTTCAGAACAGAAATTATCAGAACAGAACAGAATTATCATAAGGAACTCCCCAGAAGGCCATAGGTGCAGACTGGGAGAAGAAAGGTACTATGACAGGTGGGGAGACTGGGCATACGAGCCACTTCTTCATGCAGCTTACTTGTACTTTCATGTCCTGTTCCAGCCTGAGCTTGTATATATCACTTCCATTTAACAATGGAGTGTTGCTATGCACGTCTAGAAATGCCAAACTTTAGCTTAGTAGAAAAGTGGAAAACCATGGTACCAGTACCTTATCACAGAAGTGATATTTTATTGCTTTGCTCATTCTGTTTGTTAGAAGCAAGTCACAGACTCCACCCACACTGTGATATTGTTATTTCCCAAATAATTAATAAAGTCAAAAGTAAAGCAAAAATTTATTTTAAAAATAGTTTTAATGGACAAAATAGGAAAAAAAAACAAGATAGATGGAGGGATGAAGAGATAGAAAGAAAATGCAAAAGAAAAATATCAAGTTATATGATATAACACAAGTATATGATAAAAATAAATCAATCTGTTGGGATAAAAGTTACATGCCCAAAGAGATAAGAAAAAATGTTAAAGTATATAAATTTGAAGTTTAGATCTAATATGTATTGTGATAGTTAAGGTTTATTGTGCCAACCTGGCCATTGCACACATGTGGGACTAATTGAAAGGGAAGAGAGAAATGGCTTGGTGAGCTTCATCTGTCTGGTCTCTTGTTCTGTGATGGTCAAACCAGGGTGCAGCTGCCTTAGCTAGTTCTCTGCCTCAGCTGGAAAGGCTCACTTCCTGTGAGAGATCTCTGAAGAGAAGCCAAATGGACCTATCCTAACGCAGCTCTGGGTGCTGGAGGAGCCGCGTGAAGATTCCTGCCAGTGCTGAGATGATGACCCGTTCACTGATTTGGCGTTCATGTGTTTTGTGAGATTGAGGAGGACTTTGTAAATTGATGTTGGACATAAGGGCTAATGTCAGATTTATAGGCTTGGCCTGGACAGGGTTGGGCTGCTTACTGTAAAATTACCCTTTATATAATTATCATATAAAACATGAGTGTTTATGTATTTTTTTTCTCTACCCACAGTAACACATGTGTATTTGAAATATTTGTAATCCTTCTAAGGTAACTTCCAGAGAGTTTTGAAGCCATATACATAGAGAAAGAATGGTCATTTATGTAACAATCAGATTAAACTTTAGATGCTTAACTCTACCTCTTTATAAGACACTCAATTTCAATCTCTATGCATAAAACATAAAATATATTACAATGAACTTTCTGAGCTAATATGACTTGAAATACAACATAGGTAATAAAATAGTGTGAATTTATCTTGTGTAAACTAAAAAATAAAGTAGATATACAGTAAAAAAAAAAGTTCTCTTTGGACTAAATTATGGCACAGTGTGGAAGAGCTGATAGCTTCCTAGGAGAGAGTTGTGAAAGTGTATTATTGCCCCTGCCAGCTGAAGGCAAACTGCTTCTGGTGGTCCTTCAAGACTAGTATTGAGACTAGCTGCATGCCAAATACGAGAAATATTACCTTGCTCAAGCAATGAAATCACATCTGGATTGACAGCTGCAATTGGAATCACCACCTGATTAAGTTTATGATAATTCAGTCATTCTCCAGGATCCATCTGTCTTCTGTACAGGCCAGATAGGGGAGTTAGAGGAAGATGTGGTAGGAATCACCACCCCTGCATCTTTCAAATCTTTTATTGTGGCACCCTGCAATCCCTCCAGGAATGGGGTACTGTTTTTGGTTTACTATTATTCTAGGCAATGACATTCTAATAGTGTGCACTTGGCTTTTCTCACCATGATAACCCTTATTCCATACTTCAGGGATCCAATATGGGGATTCTGCCAGTTACTATGCATGTCTATTCCAATATTTCCTTCTGGAACTAGGGAAATAACAGCAGTGCAAGTTCGGGACTCGACTGGAAACCAAAACCAAAATCCTGCCAACTGGACCAATAGGTGACATCATAATAAATGGTGAAGAGATTTAAGTTGTCAAGGGTTTTGTCTTCCTTGGATCCACAATCTATGCTCATGAAATTAACAGTCAACAGATCAAACAGTTAAATTTGCCCGAGACCACTTTATAATGCTGAAAGCAAGGATGCTACTTTGAGTAAAAGCTCATATGCATGTCAAAGCTAGATAGTGAATAAGGAAGGCCAAAGAGAATTTGACGCATTTGAATTAGGGATTGAGTGAAGAATATAAGGAATACCTAAGAGAAATTAATGCATTTGAATTAGGATTTGAGTGAAGAATATTGGTAGTACTAGGGACTGCCAAAAGAACCAAATCAATCTCTCTGGGAAGTACAGTAAGCATGCTCCTTAGAGGCAAGGATGATAAAAATTTGTCTCACATACTCTGGGGATACAAGTCCCTGATATCATGTGTGGCAAAGTAGAGGGGGAACAAAAAGGAGGAAGTCCCACAATAAGATGAGCTAATACAGTAGCTAGAATAATATGCTCTAACTCAGGAATAATTATGAGCTTGGTACAGGACTGGGTAATATTCCCTGCTGTTATACATTAGGTTGCTATCAGTCAGAACTGACTTCACAGCACCTAACAATAACAAAAATTAAGGTTGAGGGGGTGGGTTACCAATCAGATGGATTAGGACAACAAAGGAACCAACTAAAGCTAAAGAATGAATTGCCAACCCAATGGGCTTGATTGTAATCCTGAAACCCAGGGCCAAGGGACTACCCCCTAGAATCCAGAGAGAATGGCCAATACCCAGAGTTTGGAGGGTATAGTCCTTGTCCAGACAGTCCCAAAGAACAGATATTTCAAATCTTGAGAGCTAAAGAAAATTGCTTTGCTGGTTTTAAACTAGTTTAGTCCTTGTGATCCCTATTTTCCCTGAGCTTTCTCCCATTTTTAATGAAATTATGTATGTACATGTTCTACCATTGTACTTTGGAATACATGACTTATAGTCTAGATCTCACAGATTCACAGATGAAGAGAACATTTAATAAATATGGATTTGGGACTGGAGCTGACTAAAAACTTTTGGGATAATTTGAAGTGGCGAATATGTTTTGTATGTGGTGAGGACATGAATGGGGGGAAGGGTAGAAATTTATAGTGACCCCCTGTGTTAGTGCAGGTAGACTAGAGAAACAAACTCATAGACACACATATGGATATAAGGGAATGGTTTCTATACAAAAGGAATGGAACAATGAGAAAGCATCCCAACCCAGTCCAGTTCAAAGTCATAAGTCCGATATTAGCCCATATGCCCTATACCAGTCTATAAAATCTCCGTCCGACTCATGAAGTCACAAGCCAGTGGGTGAGGAATCCCATTGCTGGCAGGAGTCTCCCCATGGCTCCTCGCTTCCAGGGATCAGGGTCCATCAACAGCATCCAGTGGTGGCAGAAGTAACTCAGTGCTGGCAGGGATCTCCATGTGGCTTTTCCAGCTTCAGAGATCTGGTTCCATCAGGGAAAGGCCATGTGGCTTCTCCTCCAGCTCCTCTACCTCCTCCACCTCCTGGGATGCTGCCATCTTGTCTTGTCCATAGTTCATTGTCTCTGAGACTAATTCCCAACAACTGGGGAGATAGCTTTTCATCTTCATGAGGGAAATATCTTGAGATTTCCCATGAGTTTCAGGAAAAAGCCATGCCCACATAGAGGCCTCATTGGCTACTCAATGACTATCTCCAGTTAATAGGCTAGACTCCACCCCTACATCTCAATCATAAAATTAACATAAGCATATGATTGCCACACACCCCCAAAATATAATCCATCAAAATATGTTATAAATCCTAACCTCTATGTATATGGATATAATCCTATTTGTGATTAGTGTAGGGTGTTTCTTGAGTCTATCTTTTGCAAGATATGAAAGAAACAGACAGAACAAGCCCAGATAGAGAGAGACTATCTGGTGTAGGTGGGGGAGGTAGAGATAGATACGAAGTCATATTGAGATCTCAAAGGAACGTGGAAACAGGTTGAAGATATGGACCTCCCTGAGCTGACAGAGAAAGCCTCCTGACAGCTAGTGCCTTTGATTTGAACTTCTAGGCTCCACAACTCTGAGGAAATAAATGTTTGTTTTCTTAAGCCATCCACTTGTATTTGCTATAGCTGCACAAGGTAATGATATTTATTTTCACTGAGTTTAATAATGTAATCAAAATTAATTTAGGCTTTAATAAAAAACTTTAAATGGCACTATTTCCATTTCAGCTGCGACACCAAAGGACAGAGGCAAAACAATAGGTGCAAATGCAACCATCATCCAAAATGAGGCAATACCTGACCTATGCACATCCTGCAATGGGTGTTTCTTGTGTACAACCTGACAGTAGAGAGAAGCTATGCAAAGATTGACCTCATGGGCTCACTTTTAATTCCATTTCAGCCCCAGTGCCTGTGATACTGCCAGTGGACTATTACTTTGAAATCAAGAACTTCCATTGCAAAGCTAATAGTTACAGTGTTTTCATTAGTGTCTGGTTAAAGATGCATCATCCCTCAGGGATGATGTCATGGGGATGTCATGATGGAATCATAGCACAGATCCCACCTCAGAGAGATAAAATGAAGCAATCAATGGAAACTGATTTGAAATATACTTTCGGAAATATTGTGACAGGCTGACAGTGAGCCTCTAATTGAATCAAGAGAGGAAATCAAAGGATCTGAAGGCTCAGCTTCAGAAAGCTCCCATGTGCTCCCAGAGCAAAGAGTTTGACTTTATCAACTGTGTCAAAGAGAGGAAATCGGTACTAGATTATTATTGTGTCCCGCAAGCACAACTCTCTTGTCGCTATCTCTCTTACACTGTATTACAGGAGCCAAAAGCAACTTGGGAGAAAGGAAGTAGAGAAAGGGGAAGAAGACATGAGAGAGCATCTCAGCCACTTTCTTCTGCAGGTTGATTTGAAACAGACCAAAACCAGGGAAAGAAGAGCTTTTAACTTGTACTAAGTCCAAGAGTTGGTTGGACTTATCATGATTATCATAGGCCTATTATTTTACTTTCTAAATTAAGATTATTCTTGTAACTGAACTCAACAAAATTATGTCATAAAGTCAATGGGAAAAATATAAGGATAGGAGTAGGGAAAAAAGTGAGGCAGAGAACGAATTTGAACTGGAGGAGGAGAAAATGATGTCGGTTTGTTTTAATCAGGAGCCCACTAGTCCCACTTTTTAACATTCTGTCAACAATTTAACTCAAGAGGAAGTTAAGATTCTGAAAAGTGCCATAAACTAAGAAGAATTTTTTTGGTGGGGGGTGGGGGTGCTACCCAGCCTTGCTCTCAGAGAGCTGCTGCTGGATTTGAACTCAGCCGAAGAAGAATTTTTTATGCTTAAAAAGAATTGGTCCAGGCTAAGCACTGGTGGCGTAGTGGTTGTGTGCAGGACTGTGGCCCACAGGGTTGGCAGTTCAAATCCAACAGTAGCTCCCCAGGAGCAAGGCTGGGTCTCCTACTCCCACCAGGGCAGTGATGCCCACCAAAAAAAAAAAGAAAGAAAGAAAGAATTGGTCCATGTTTTACATTCATTTTATAAAATAAAATAAAAATCAATACAAATTAGTGCTGAGAAATGGCAGTACCAACATACTACTGATGAGTAAAATATATGAAAATGAAAAGCACCTTAAAAATCTAGGTGGTTGACATAGATAGCTCCCCTCACTCTGTAAGCAGAATATGATGACATTAATTTCAAAGGGATTTTTACAACCTTTGTTTCACAACTAAGAAAACATTCACTGGAAATCTTTCCAACCATTCATTCAGTGATTCAGTCGGCACATCTTTCTCTTATGGAACCCAGACTACTTCAAATCTATTACTGGTATATTTATACAAACAAACATAACCCATGTTGAGATGGTTAGATGATTAAAAATTGCTAGCCTAAGAGTCTTTGACAACCAAGGTTTATGTCTAGAGAAACCACAGAAATTCAACATCTAATGGCAAGCAAATAAATCTGGAACAACAAAAAGGGGAAAACAATTCCATGTACAGTACACAGTTGCTATGTAAAAATTCATTTTTATCATATATGCCAACTATATCCTTTGAATATAAAAAAATCAATTTAAGATAAATGAATTCCTCAGAAATACAATAGCTATAAGAAACTTTTCCAGTATTCAGAAATACCCTTGTATTTCTCAGTTATCTACAGGAATACTGTCGAGAGACCCTAGTTCTTTGCTCTAATGAATCCTGCCTGGTAGCCTGGAAACTTATCAAAAAGGACACGTGGCACTGAAGCATTTCCTAGAAATGTTCTCATTTCCTAGGGGATATACTTCATTGTAACCCAGGACCCATCAATGATTCAGAATACTGTGGTTTCAAAGTGATTAATACATAAAGTTTGCAACAACGTGAGTCACGAGAAGGGGGGGACAGGTGTGAGGAAATAAAATGATTAGATGAAAGCATACCACAAATCTGTGACGGAGGTTAGTCAGGAAGTAAGAAACTGTAAGAATGCCCAAGCTTGGTCATTGATATTTTCTTCTCTTCTGACAAAGGCAAATTGCTACGCTTAGAGGAATCATGCAATGAATCACAAGTGAAACCATGATGGAATCTGCTTGACATGACTCATTCAACAGACATTTTTGAACTCTGAATACGTGTCAGGATTTTGCTAGGTGTAAAATAGATGGACAGATGATTTGATAGATAGGTACATATTAGGTATGTAGGTAAGTAGGTGGGTAGGTGGGTAGGAAGGAAGGAAGGTAAGAAGCTAGATGGATTAGATAGATGATAGATAGATAGATAGATAGATAGATAGATAGATAGATAGATAGATAGATAGATAGATATAGATGATTAGCTAGGAAGGTAGATAGACATATTCTTTTTTTTTTGGGGGGGGGCATCACTGCCCTCTGATGGGAGTGGGAGGCCCAGCCTTGCTCCTAGAGAGCTGCTGCTAGATTTAAACCACCAAGCCAGTGGGCTGCAGTTCTGCACTCAACCACTACACCACCAGGGCTTAGCCCCTAATAGACAGATTCTTTGTCCTTAAATAGTTCACCATAATTTTGAGGAGAGCATTAGGCAAATACATATTTTCCACCAGTACTGACTAAAAGCATGAAGAAATAATTAAATGCTCAGAGGTAAAACATGGATGCTGAAACTTCCCAGGGGGTGGGGAGCAGGGCCTGCAAGGGGGATGGGCATGGATTTATTTGCCCACATCATTGAGTTAAATTGGGTCTTGATATATTATTCAGTGTCATTTTTCCTCTGCTGCACAAAATAATGTTAACTTCTTAAGTTCCTTAGGAATAAGCTATTGAATGTTAGTAATATGAATTCAAAATACTTCCACATTTTGTTTGCCTTTAAATAATAACAGGATATTATGGGATGGGGTGGATGGAAAGAATGCTTTATTTGGAGAAAATTATTTGGCTTAGATAAAATGGCAAATTTCTAGACCAATACATTTAGCTCACTTGGTGTGAAAATTCTTGATTAGTGACTAAAACTGGCATCCAAAAAGTAGTGATTTCCCTTCAGAGTAGCTTGAAGTACTCTGCACTCAGGAGAGGAATGGGACTTTCTACTCCCATGAAGAGACACAGAAGCCCACAGGAACACGTCTCCTCTGTCCTATAGGGCGACTGTGTGTTGGCATCCACTTGATGGTAGTGAATTTGATGCTCTGGTTTACCTTGCAGCACTTAGAAAAGTGTGTGGCTTTCTCTGTGCGATATAATTTTCAAGAGTGTGGCTTTTTGAAAGCATATCACTAAACCTTCTTCCAAGACCCCTCTGCGTGGGTTCAAACCACCAACCTTCTTATAAGCAATCTAGAGCTAACCATTCTCAATAGCCAGAGAGACTTCACATAGAGTAAGCACTCAATAAATATTGGCTGAATCAGAATTCAGAACTGGAAGTGCATTATATTGGATCAGTGCAAGGGTGCCCATTTTCAGGGTAGGGGTGGGGGGAGCAGATAAAGGCATCCTTTCATTTCTTCTTTCCCATCTCCCTTCAATCTTTCATTCATTTGAAATTGCTAATTCATTCAATCCACTAAGCTAGTGTCTTGCTGTTGCTAAGCACCATGAGATAGCTCTGACTCCTCGAGCCCCTTTGTACAACTGTCCCTTCCGGCACCGTTCTCACCATAGCTGTGCTTGAGCACACTGGAGTAGCTGCTGTATCAACCATCTCTGCACGAGGGTCTGCCTATTTTACACCAACCCTCTACTTTGGGAAACTTAGTGTCCTTTTTCAGGCATTGGTCCCTCGTGATAACATATACAAAGTCTATGAGATACCATCTCATGAACCTTGCTTCCCAGGAGGATTCTGGGAGTATGAGGTCCAAGACAGGTTTGAGTGTGTGTGTGTGTGTGTGTGTGTGTATGTGTGTGTGTGTGTTTTAGCAATCCATGATACTGTTGATTTTTTTTGCCAACACCATAATTCAACTGCCTCAGTTCTTCTGTGTCTTCATTGCTTATTGTCTACATTTCACATACATAAGTGAAAATACCATGGCTTGATTGAGGCACACTTTAGGACCTAAAGAGACATCTTTGCTCTTTAACACTTGCAAGTGGTCTGCCTTCAGAATCCCTGGAGAGTGCCACAGGTTAATGCATGCATCCCCTAAGCAGAAAGGCTGGCCACTTGAGCTCATCCAGAAGTGCTCTGGAAGGAAAAACTGGCCATCTGCTTCAGCAAAGGCCACCAATGAAAGCTCTGTGGACCCCGATGCCCATCAGTTCTAACAGCTACGGGGTCACCAGTCATTGAAATCAGCTCAATGGGAATTGTTTCATTTCACTTTCTTGATTTAGGTAATAAAACCAGATCCAAAGGTCAGTATGTGGTGGAACTAAATCAATATACCTAAGTCATTTTGCTTAGGCTCTTTCCACTCTATCACACTATCGCCTCTCACAGGATCCCCTTTACCAAAGTCATCTTGTCAATAATCCCTGTCCCAGCAGTCATTAGACATCTTCCTGAAACACTGGTCCAGAGTCAGTCTCTCTGCCCTGAGACCAACCTACACTGCTGACATCCACAGCAAGCTCAACCAAGAAAGAAAAGGTGAAGGAATAATGTCTTTGTTATTTTTAAGGACTTCATTATGGATTATGGTGCTGTTGAAGAAGATTGAAAGTACCACGGGCTACCAAAGAAACAAACAAATATGCTTTGGAAAGAGTAAAGCCAGGATGTTCCTTAGAGGCAAAGAGGGAGAGACTTTGTCTCACACCCTTGGGCAATTTTGCAGGAGAGATCAGTTCCTGGAGAAGCATGTCATGTTTGGTAAAGTGGAGAGAAATTCTCAGAATTTCTTTAAGATTAATATCTGTGGATATTAATCTGCACTCCCATGTGTTAACTACCACATCGATTTTTTAAAAGTTTTATTGGCTTATAGTTCACACACACAGTGGAAAAGAGGAAGGCCTTCTTTAATATGGATTGACATAGTGGCCGTAACCGTGGTCTCAAATACAGGAACAACTGTGAGTATGGGGCAGAATGGAGCAGATTTTCATTCTGTTGGACATAGGATGTCCTAACAACATAAAGCAAGCAAAGTGCTCAACACTTTGTGTTATTTTATGTGCTTAAAAAATTGCAGCAACCTGGGGAAAGAGGTGTTATGATGCCATTTGAATATTGGAGCGTATTCACCACAACTCATCATGTTCACCTTATGGATTGTAGTTAACTACTATCCTCAAAATCTACGTTTGTGGATGCCTCTGGGCAAATATTCTCAGAATTTCTTTAAGATTAATATCTGTGGATATTAATCTGGACTACCACATCAATTTTTTTTAAGTTTTATTGGCTTATAGTTCACGCACACAATTCAGCCGTTGTCACACCAAGAACAGTTGTACAATCATCACCACAATTGGCTTTAGCCTTTCTTCCTTCTTTTTTTTAATCATTTTACTGGGGGCTGGTCCAACTCTTGTCACAATTCATACATACCACATCAATTTTTAATGCATAAAATAATATTACTTTATATTTGCTGCTGCTTTGTTAATTGCCATCAAGTTGACCCCTGGCGACTCTGTACACAAAGAGACAGACTGTCTGCGCTTTACTCTTGGTCCTGTGCCATCACTGTAATAGGTTCCTGATCAGACGATTACTATCTCTAGAAATTTCAGTGACGTATATTTGAAAGTAGATCACCAGGCCTTCTTACAAGTTCATGGCTATTTTACATTTCCAGATAGGCAACTGTCAGGAGTATATATCACAGCAAGGGTTCAACAGGCAGTTGTGCAGCGATATTTATTATTTATTATAATAATGATATAGAGATCATGACAGAGAGAGAAAGGAACAATAAGAGTCAGGGTAACATGCTCATCTCCACCCGGTGCATGGTCCGCGTGGAGAGGGAAAGGGAGATTACATGATGAGGGAGAGGAGCCGAGAGCGTCCAGCGCTCAGGGGCAGCAGAGAGGCAGGAGCGATGCAGGAACGAGAGTCAGGAGCTAGGGTCAGCAGCGAGAGTGGTGAACATTAATTTTCCCCGTTTAGGTAGCCTAACAGGATACATAATTTCTCTAGTCACTGGCCAGGACATGTTGCAAACAGGGACTGCTTAAGGGCTATAAGGTGATAATTGTTCAGGGGTGCCTCATGACTGAGAGGAGAGGGATGTGATAAGAAAAGACTTCAGACTCCCGGGGGTAGGTGGACAGGTCTATATTGTTAGGGGACATTGACAATGACTCTTGAGTCCCACCCACAGGCCTCGAGAGAAGCGGATTCATCCTAACTTGAATCATGCAAAGCCCTCAGATAACTGGGAGCCTCAGGGGGATCAGCTATCTTAGTCAGCCTCATCATAAGTTATAAGAAGACCTCATAACATTGGGAGTTTCAGTGAGCATGGCTAGCACATTAAATGTTGGTAAATTGCTTGCTTACTCTTTTGGAGTATAATAATTGTGGAAAAGTTTTATCTTCATCCCACAGACAGCTGTGTCATAAGCAATATCACAAAGGTTGTACACCGGAAAATTGTTGTTCGGTGACATTGAGTTTGTTCTCGTGGTGACCCGATGTACAAACAAGTGAAACAGCACCAAGTCCTGTGCCGTCATCACCGTCGTCGTTCCAGTCGGGCCCATTGCTACAGCTACTGTGTCCATCCATCTTGTCGAGGACCACCATGAAGCCGATCCCGTGACATTCGCCATTTAAATATAAGCAGCAGGTTCATAAGAGATCAAATTACTTGCCCACACTCAGGAAACTGGTTACAGCAGAAGCAACCCCTCCAAAATTATTTTCCACCATTTCACATTATGTTGATTTATCTTATTCCTGGATGTCTGGAGCAGGCAGAAAACAGTCGAGAGAAACCATGGGATCTACACTTATGCTATGCCGATAAATCTTCAAAGATGCCACTGCACAGTACAAGGAACGCTGAGTCTGATCACCCCCCCCCCCCCACAACATTTTGGCAGGCAAAGTGAGTCTGGATTACCTTTGCTCCTTCCTGGAATGGTTTGTTGATTTGGCCCTCGCATTAGAGGATGTTGGAATGAGATTCCCTGGGCGCCTTTGATACTTGTTCTGAAGACTATCTGTAACAATACAGAGAGATCTCTGAGTGTACTCTCATCTGCATATAAAGGAACCAAGTGATTAGCTACAGATTACAGCACCAGCTAGCAATAAAAGAATGATAAAGAATTTCAGCCCTCAAGTGACTGGCCGGCTGCCCAGCCTGCCGTATAATATTACTTCCTTAGAGATCAGAAGGCAATACCTCTGTGTGTGATACACCATATGCTAGACAATCCTAACAATTCATTTCATGCCCCAACTATTCTTACATTACCATCAGCCCTGATGATTGCACTGGGAATGAATTTTGTGGTAATGACATCTTCCAGACCCAGGATAGGATAAGTAATTTACACCACCCCCATCTGTGGGTTCTGGCTTCATGGGCTACCAGGGGAGTTATCGGACTTTGTATGATTCTACACACATTTCTGCTGACTCAGAAATGAATGTAAACTATATAAGAACATGCTGGGACAGAGCAGAGTTTTTGAAACTCCCTCAGGGAGTCTTTGTTCCTAAATCAGTGACTGGATGTTACATGTTCATGTGCAAGTGCAAGTGCATGCTTGTATATGTGTGTACAAGATGCACTGGCTTAGGAGATAGAGTAAGCCATTTGGAAATCATTCCAGGATAAGCCCATAGAACTGTTAATCTGACATTACAATAATGCTGATTCATGATGCCTTTTATTTTGCTTGGGTTTTTTTTTTTTTGTATCATTATGCTTTGAAAAAGGAAAAATGCTAATAAAGTGTATGGCCATGTCTGGATCCTTTCCCTGGACCTGAGATGTGCATATCACTGCACATTTGTATTTATTGCATCTTCCACGATGATGAGATTTAACGGGACCTCGGCATTTTCTGAGAGAAAATGTAGATAGTGAATATTTTCTAATCCTTCATTTTGCTTTGTTGGTCTTGTTGCTGTTGTTAGGTGCTCGTGAGTGAGTTCTGACTCAGTGGGCCTACGTACAACGGAGCCAAGCACAGCCTGCTCCTGTCCCATTCTTACCTTACCTTTGTAGTAGAACTACCATCATAAGGGCTTAAACCTTACCCTACGAGAGCTGTGTTATATGTCGCGCTGATACTGCCAAGGCCATCAGTTCACAACCACTATCTACTCCTCAGGAGAAAGGTGAGGCTTTCCATCTTCTATTTTTATGGAATTTCTTATTCCATAAAAAATTACAGGCCCAGAAACCCACTGGGGAAGTTCTACCCGGTCAAATAGAGATGCCATGAGTTGGGATTGGCTCAATGCTTTGACTTTGAGTGTTTTGAAAGCGAGCTTAAGAAGCCCTCGTGTTGTAGTGGGGTAGGAATTGGGCTGCTTCCAAGGCCGGTCTTTCAACCCCATCAATCATCCTGTGGGGGACAATGAAGCTTCTGCTCTTGTAGAATAGTTTTCCACTCTCAGAAACCCACAGGAGCCATTCCACCCTGTCTATAGGGCTGCTACGGGTCAGAATTGATTCAATGCCAGGAATCAAACCTCAACAACAACAACAACAAAACCCTCATGACCATCGAGTCTCTATGCCAACTCATAAAAACCCTCTCGGACAGCTTAGAACTGCCCCCTTTGAGTATCTGAGAATGTAACTTGTCAGGGGACTAGAAAACCTTGCCTTTCTCCTGCAGGGGGGTTGGTAATTTTAAATTGTTGACCTTTCGGATCACACCCAACACATAGCCACTATGATAGTTCCCTCACTTAAGTACCTAGAAGCAACCCCCTTCCTGCTCCCGGCAGGCCCTCAACTGTACTTGCTCTGTGGGCTGAAGTCCACCTCTGAGTCTCACGCTCTGGCTCTTGGCTCTGTCATGGCAGCTCTGCTGCTGTCCCTCTGACAGAATAGTTGTTTCCTGGATAAGGGAGGTTTGGTGCACAGGGATCTTGAGATGCAAAGGACACACTCCACTCATCGGTCTTTTCTCTTGATGGTAGTAAAATTCTCCCCTTCCTGCCTCCGAGACGCCTCACCTTATACCCAGCAGGATCCCATTCACAATTAGCGGTCATCGTGATCACTACACTATCTTCACCACCTTCTCTTACCCAGAGGCATCAAGGACCCTTCTTTTGGTGAAAGTAACAAAGACTAGGAATAAAAGAGCTACACTGAATACTTTACTTCACTGTAGATATATACATATAATGGAATAGTGATGTGTAAAGGATCAAATAAAATGAAGTGCTGTAGACGGTACGATTGCTCTGCAGTTTGCAATGAGGCATTGTGGCAAGATTCAGGACACCTGCAAAGAAGGGTTCAATTCCCAATAAATGCAGATGCACTCTTCTGTCTGTGAAAGCTGGTTTGCTGCTCTGATGCTGAACAGATTCCAGCAGTTTCCAGACTAAGATGGACTAGAAAGAACGCACCACTAATCTACTATTTAAAAATCAGTCAAGGAAAATTCAGTGGATGACGATACTCTGAACTGCATTCAATAGAAACTTCAAAAAGACATTTTAAAGGGGTGAGTAGACATAAAAAATAAAACAGACATATCCCTTCTAGTTAGGAAGTGAATACGAACTTGATTCGGCCCTGCAAATGGAAAAAAAAATGTTTTTGCCATTTTTCTTATAAACAAAACAGTTGGAAAAAGATAATCATGTTTAAAAAAGATAATGGCTATCTACCCATGTTAGGAATCTAACATCTTATGCACAGATAAGACACTGTGGAATCTAGAGCATCTAATCGGGGGGAGAATACATGGGCTTCGAATGGTACAAAAGATATTACAAGCATTTTCTGTTGTCTTGAGGAAAATAGCTCCTCCTTTAATAGAAAATTATAGTGTGCTGTCTCTAAGAATTATGGTTTGTTTAAACAACCTTGTCTGTGCATATATGTGTATGTGCTCTACCCAGAGTAATCAACAGAAAGTCACAATTCAAGAGAAATATGAAAAGGAAGCATATTTTATCACAGACATACCATCAGAAAGACTCTAAGGTATGCCTGGACTGGAGTTGCTATGTATGATGATGCAGGCTTGATATCACACATGCACACACATAAGATTGCACAAGAAATGAAAATGAATCAAAATAAAGAATAAGGTTCAATGGTATGGCTTGTCACCAAAAAATGGAGGAAATATATCATCTGAAATGACATCCATGGTTTTATTATGGAACAAAAGTCAACCCTTTAGAGTTTTGCAACACCATACATTACTATATGAAGAGGTTTGAAGAAGTTCATAGAAAAATGGACATTAAAAGATAATGAGCATTTTTCCATGAACTTTTTGAAGCCCCACTGTAGGTGGCAACCTATGTTCCAAACACATTGTAGGACTTATTTGCTAGTGAGTGGTAAAGATGTATCTTCTTCCCCTGATTTCTTCTTGAATTCTGTTAGTCTTTTTATTGTTAACTCTGAATAGAGTACACATTCACTGGGCAAGTTTGGCAAATTGCACCTTTATCAGTAACTGCATGACAAAGATCAGCACGAATATAATTGTTAGGTGGAAGGGAATCTAGGCCTTACTTTAATAAATGTCTACTCCTGATCACCAGGGATGTCAGTGACAATTCTTGTCTCTAATCCTAACCACTCGAGTGATATCAGACCTCATCTCTGTCTGTCCTTTTGTTGCTGTTATTATTCTTAGGTGCCAGGGTTCATAGTAACCCTACATACAACAGAGCACATCACTACCTGGTCAACCATCCTCACAAATAGTTGCTATGTTTACATCATTGTTGTAGCCCCTGTGTCAATCCATCTCAGTGAGGGCCTTCCTCTTTTTCTCCGATCTTCTGCTTCTTCTCCTTCTATCAAGCACGTTGGCTTTTTTCAAAGACTGATCCTGCCTATCCTGAGCCAAGTCAAAGTCTCTCTGGCTATGCAAGGCAATTATTTGAATAGAAAAGGGACTTATGAGTGGTTAAAAATCATCAAAGCGGCGCCTCTGGGTTGCAGTTCTTCTCCACATTTATTCAATCTGTATGATGAGAAAGTAATCTGTGAAACTAAACTACATGAAGAGGATGCAGCATCAGGATGAGAAGAAGTCCCATTAACAACCTGCGAGGTGCAGAGAACACCGCCTTTCTTGATGGAAGCAAGGGAAACAGAAAAGAAATGAACAAACAAAAAAGAAAGAAAGAGAAACTTAAACCACTTCCTGATGAACCTCAAAGATTGCAGCCTTCGAGATGGATTACCATTACATGTAAAGAACCCCAAAAATCCTCCCAACTCACAACTGAGTCAACGCACACCACATCATAATGGAGAAACAATTAGAATGATCTAGAATTTCCTTTTATGTGGATGCATAATCAATGTTCATAGAGGTAGCAGTCAAGAATTCAAAAGACAGTGCATTGAACAGATCTGCTATAGTATACCCCTTAAAAATGTTAAAGAGCAAATATGTCCCTTTAAAACATAAGGTGACTTGTACACAGTCTTAGTATTTTTCAATTGCCTCAGAGAGATGTGAAAACTGGACAATGAATAAGGAATGTTGGAAAATAGCTGATGTCTTTGAATTATGATGTTAATGACATATATTGAAGGTACCATGGACAACGAGATAACAGACCAATCTTATTTGGAGGAAGTACAACCCAGGAGGTTCCTTAGAAGGGAGGGTTCCAGGGCTTTATCTCAAATGCTTTGTACATGCTGTCAGGAGCTACCAGTACCTGGAAAAGGACATTGTACTAGAAACAAAACAAACAATGTGGAAAACCTTCTACAGGATGAACTAACACAGTGGCTAGAATAATGAGTTTAAATGCAACAATTGTGAGTGTGACCCAGGAATGGGCAGTGTTTTGTTCCAATGTACATAAGGTCACTATGGGTTGGAACTGATTTGATGGCATCTAATAATAGAAACAAGAAGGGGACCTTCAAGAAGGAGAGACACTATGGGTGCAACAACGAGTTCAAGCACAGGAACAACAAATTGTAAGGATAGTACAGGACTGCACAGTGTTTCCTTCTGTTGTGCAAAGGGTGGTGGGCACCTAAAATGAATAATTATAGAAACAGTAATGGGTTGGGCTTCAGGAACAGGTGTAAGCTCAGGAGTTTGCACAACTCCCCGCAGTTCAGACCAGTTGACCCCCTCCATCGCTCTCTCTCTCCTTCCTTTTTGCCTCTCTCTCCTCCTGCCTCCACCTGCTCCCTAGTCCCCTCTCTCCTCTCCTTCCCCCACCTCCCACACCCTGGGAACTCAGTCAAAAGCTAGAAAGATTTGATCTTTCATAGGGCGACACATAGCTGGGTCTACACAAATTGACTCTACTCCCAGAGCCTCTGCTGGCCCACTGCCACTGTGCATTTGGTAATTTTCTATTCTAACTGCCAAAATGCAAACAACTACTACCTATATGCACAGCTGCCCATTTATTATAACCATAAAGAATGCTAGGGTTGAGAGTCATCAGACAAAGGCTGGCAGAGTTCCCAGGATCAGGACTCCATTTTCCACAGTGACTCGCCACTCTCTTTCTTGTACTTAGATATTCTCATCAATCCCAAGGAGAATTCTCCAAAGTCCCAGGTTTTCCCAATAAATATGCATAATTTTGACCTTAGTGCATAGTCATGAGTGAGCCAATCTATGGCTGCATTAGACCCCTTCCTGCCTGAGATTTGTTTCCCTGGGGTAGGGTTAGTGTAGACCATAGATGTCCAAGCTTATTTTGCCTACCAACCACTTTTCAGAAAAAAAAATTACTCAATTCCCCCCTAGCACCTAACAACTTTTGTATAATAATCCGTAATCCAGGATAAAGGTATGCATCTACTTTTGATGCCCCTTCCCCAGGAAGGTTCCAATAGCCCCAGAAGGTGGTTTCATCCTCCTTATAAGACACTGGCACAGAGTCTAATTTGCCAAGCAATTTTGAAAGCAAAGGTACCTTGGTTAATCAGGTTATTTTCATAAACCACTCTAAAGGACATACCAAGTGCTACCTACCCACACTGAGCTTTCCTTGAGCAAACAATAGCTTTCCAAGAGAGTGCAGTCCTTCAACTAGTGTAAGCCAAGAACCAAAATCCAAATCCACTATGATTTACTTTATTAAGCCTCACAGAGAACCCAGAGGACAGAGCAGAACTGTTCCATCAGGTGTCTGAAACTATAGATCATTACAGAAGCAGACTGCCTCTTCCTTTTTCCCCATGAAGCAACTGGTGGATTTGAACCACTTACTCCATGGTGCCTCAGTGCAAGCCATAAGACATGACTGGTGAATTTTAAAATAACCTCAGCCAGATTCCTTGATTCTACACTGTATCTAGGAGTGCTCCTCAGTAAACCTGATACATGTAAGTCTACATCTCACAGTTTGTTTTTTAGGGAACCCAATATAAATAAATAGAATGGAAAAGAGAAACTGAAAAGTTATAGTCAAACCCAGAGAGCTCAAGCACAACCACAACCACTTTTAAGGAGTAAGTATAAGAAAAAAGATAGAAAATATATTTGTTGGGGAAGACTACCAGTTACAGATGAAGATAACTTTAAGAAGATCCTGCTATCTGATTGCTCATTTAGCAATCATTTGCAAGAATGTCGGGAGAGAAAGATAAATTTGGGAGTGTTAGTCCTTAAGTTATATGACAAATACTATGCCAAATTAGCCAGGAAAGAAGAATTTTAATCAGAAGACATTGTGACAATAATGTCTCTTAGAGGAATCAGAGATATAATAAGTAAACCATAGATGTGTGAGTGGATTTGGGACTTGCACTTAATTCTAGCCATGATCTAAGAACAATTAGTTCTTATGGCATGACTTTGCTGAATGCTCAGCCTCCTGAAGAGATCACTGAAGATGTGGGTGTTAGATCAATGTGTGGCGAAGAAATTACATGGTGCCCTGCTAGCAGAAAGGATAGCATTGGGTCTTAAAGACTTTTTTTTTTTCAAACTAATAGTTATCTAAGTGATTTGTTGACTAAGTGCACACACCTTAGGTTTGTAAATAATATAATCCAAGCCTAAAGGATGGAATGGCATCAGAATTTAAATAGTGAAAACTTAATTTGCAGAGAGCAATGAACAACAGTAGAAGCCTAAAATCCCTATGCAGGACACACACAAGAAGGATGTGAGTGGCTTTATTATCAAACAGAGATAATTGAAAAGTTAATTTTAACAGACATACTTAGGCAAAAATGTGATATTTTGCCATTTGATCCCCTTTTGACCCATTTTAGGGCTGTTTCAGCTTTGCCTTGTTTTTAAGGAATTAAGAAATACACGTGGATTAAGCCTCTGGGGAATCACTTTTGTCCATGGACTAAGGATCTGAATAGTCTGGATACCATGCAAAATGAATTGGAAAATGGATTATTCCACATTCAGTTGGATTAAAAATTTACCACCTGACCAGTTGATCTCCATTATGATCCATTTAAATTTGTTCTAATTATAATATCTTCTGATATCTTTTCTATTGAGGTTTTTGTTTTACTTTGTTATATCTGATAGCACTTGTTGCTGTTTCTTGTGACTTTTTAAATGTTTTTTCTGTATATGAAATCCAGGATAGGTTAGTCTATAGCAACAATAACTGGATAAATTGTGCATAGTGGGTATGGCTGGGGAGGTTGGGTGGGGGAGGGATGGATAGCTAATGATGAGGAGTATAAGAATGAAGAAAATATTCTAAATTTGATTGGGGTGGTGATTGTGCATCTCTTCTTGATGTGATTGAACTATTGAATTTTATGATATGGGAATTGTACGCCCATAAAACTGTTGGCGGGGGGGAGGGGGGGGGTCAGTGGTTGTGGCAGTCATGTGCTTGTATTAATTTTATGATTGAAATATAGGGGTGGAGTCCAGCCTGTTAATCTGGAGATAACCATTGAGTAGCCAATAAGTCCTCTATGTGGGCATGGCTTTCTCCTGAAACTTCTGGGAAATATCGCGACATTTCCCTCGTGAAGATGAGAGGCTATTTTCCCCAGTTGTTGACAATTAGTCTCAGAGGCGATGAGTCACGGAAAAGACAAGATGGCAGCATCCGAGAAGCTGGAGGAGCCGGCGGAGAGACCACATGGCTTTGCCCTGATGGAGCCAGACCTCTGAAGCTGAAGCGCCATGCGGTTGATGGACCCTGAGACCTGGAAGCGAGGAGTCATGGAGAGACCCCTGCCAGTGCCAGAATTCTGCACCCACTGACCTGTGACTTCGTGAGTCAGAAGGAGACTTTGTAGACTGACTTCAGGCATGAGTTAATATCGGACTTATAACTTTGTACTGGACAGAATTGGGACGCCTTCTTAGTGTCACATTCCTTTTGTATATAAACCCTTTCCTTATACCTATATGCATGTCCTTGAATTTGTTACTCTAGTCTACCCAGACTAACACAGTGGCGTAGTGGTTGTGTGCGGGACTGTAGCCCACAGGGTTGGTGGTTCAAATCCAGCAGCAACTCTCCAGGAGCAAGACTGGGTTTTCTACTCCGACCAGGGCAGTGATGCCCCCCCAAAAAACTGATGGGGGGGGGGGTGGGAAATCCCAGAAGGCATCGCTTAGAGGTGCCATATAGTTATGTCTGCAACTTACTTTAAATAGTAACTTTGTTTAAAAGATAGGGAAATGTACAGATGGCTTAGTTAAGAAACTGTGGGAAAATATTAAGGTACTTGATTGAGGTATATGGTATCACCCTTACAAATTTCTGTATACTTGAACTTTTTTTTCAATAAAATGTTGGGGGAAATAACACATTGGCTTTGACAACCAAGTGGTCAGTGATGACCTTTCCAGAGCAGTTTTAGTGCCATCAAGAGCTATGCAATAAAAGGATTGCAATGGGCTGATGTATGAATTGGATGCCAAAAAACACAAACTATAATTGTCAACATTTTGCTCCAAGGAGTTTGACTGCGAAAGGAGAGACAAATGGAGCTAGAGCTGGAGAGGAGATGAACCACGTGGCTTCTCCTTTGGGGGTTCTCTTTTGTTTTTGCTTGTCTATTTCAGATGAGAGACCTGAACATATTACTGGTGTGGCTAAGGAGTCAGCAAGCTACATACTGCTCAACATCATCTTGTTAGCCCGGTTTAAGCTTTAAAGTCAGAGATTTTCCTAGGACAATGAATTGCCGGTGCCATTTATTATGAGAAAAGGGAGGTTCGATAAATTCAATTGGATTAAAATTTACCTGTACTCAACTAGAGCAGAAAATGGCAGGTATTGGGGGAGTGCTAACAAATCTATAGTTCTGAGAAAATATCCCTAAATTAAAAGTAGCTATGAAACCAGGCACAAATAACACCCATCTTTTTAGTTCATGCATATTTTAAGAGAAAAGGGGTCACCCTACACAGAAATGTATACGAAGTTTTAAGTCTTTCTTTTTAGTAGCCTTGGTTTCGAGCATTGGTTCCATATCGTTTAGTCTTGTGACGCGGGGGCAAACAATTCTGAAACCCCACTCCCCCCAGGGAGAGCAGTAATAATGACTCCCTCCCCAGGTTGTTCCAAAGACCAAATGAGAGGATGCGTGTACTGCACTTAAATGGCTCTGGCACATATTTTAAGTCCTCTGTAAACAACGACAATTATATAAGTGTTTTATAAACTCAGTGTTCTCTTTGTCTGACGTGAAGCAAGGAAAGGACGTCGGGAAGCTACCTGTGAACGGCTTGAGAGAATACTTGGCACTGGAAAACGAGATGCCGAATTGAAAATTGCAGGTACCCAGACACTATTCTTCTTCTCAGACATAATTAAGTTGGGCTGGGTTGTGGCTTCTGCCAAGAAAAATGACTGCAAGTTTCTCCCTGTCTGTTTCTCCTGAAGGTGTCAACTAAAACGTTACCTGCCCAGACGAGTACCCAGCGGCTGAGATGGGACGCCCGGAAGGCACAAGGATCCTTCCAACTCCCTCGGCCTCCGAGCTCGGATGTGAAGCTTTGTCTCGGCTGAACTGCACTCTCCTCCCGGAAGGCAGCACCAGCTGACCAGATGCCTTCAAAGAGAGCCCCAGCTTCACAGGCAGTTTAGCTGAAGCCCCCAAATCAGATATGCTTTTAGAACCATGAAATAGCGAGAATGGACTTTTATTCCCTTAAGACTCCCAGAATATGAACTCCAGATGAGATCAAAGGTAGCTCTTTGGGTGGGAACTGCGAAGACACGACTGGTATCTGCAACATGCTGCTGTTAATACTCCGGGAGTAATGGAAATCCACATGCGAAAGTAGTGCCGGTCTCGTGAAAGACCCCCATGTGTAGCCCACCAGGCCCAGGCCCTCTCCCACCACTTGCCTGTGGCCGAGGGATTAGAGACGCCACTTCCCATTGAACCCATAGGAGGGAAACAAATTGTCTAGTGTTATGTCTGCATTTGGATGGCTGTTATTGTACACACACACACACACACACAACTTCTTAAAAGACGGAATTTGTTTTGTGTTGTTGTTGTTTTTTTTCTTTCAACTATTATAGTAGAAACAGGAACAGAAGACTGGACCAGAAAGGGGAAGAAAGGAGATTTAATCTCCAGATCTGGACTCTCACCATGAACAAGATGGGGTGGCTACTAACTTGAAAAATACTGAAATCATTCCCTAGTCCAGTGGAGCTTTGACACATATTCCCTTGGGCTGAGGTCAGTGTATAGGAAGACTTTCGGAAGGAGTGGAACTGATTAGCTCAAGCTCTTACCCAGATTGATTCACAACCAAGGAGAAGAATATTGAAGAGCAGGTTGCAATGTAGGGGGGAGGGGGGCGGGGGAGAGAGGGAAGGGATGGCTGATGGTTTCATGGGACCATAAGCTTGGCATTTCCACTTTCAACATAATCCTTGGATTTATAGTTTGCTTGCTTGGACGCAGTGAAATATGATCTCCTTGTGACTCATTAACATTCCCTCTCAAGTCTGCAAAATCAGGCCACCATTGGTGAGTCACTTGATTATTAGCGTTATTTATGCTAGTTTTTTTATTTTGAAAAAAATAGGTTGCAAGAAAAAGTTACTTTATCATTGACTAGCTTTACATATGTCTCTGTGGGCATGTGTTTATGAACTGCTTATCTAGGAGTTGTAGACATCATGCCATTTCCTCCTGAACCCTTCCTGTGGATTTCCTAAGAACCACTGTATAATTCCTTAAATTAGGAACTTTCACACGACTATAATTTTACCACCTAATCCATAGGTCAAGCTCCAATTTAGTCTATTGTCCCAGTGACATTATTGGCACAGTTTCTTTTTCAATCCAAGAGTCAGTGTAAGAGCACATGTGATATTTTGCTACCCTGTCTCTTTAGTCTTATCAGACGAGCCCTTAATTTTTGTATCACCCGTATTCCTTCTTGTAAATGGAAACTCTGACATGCTTCATTGTATGAATAAGCTTTCCAAATAAGAACCCCATTTTTGCCAAGCCTGGAACTCTATAGTGAGGGTTGTTTGCATTCGGTGCTGAAAGCCTTCTGGCAGGCCTCAAAGCCTAGAATTATTGCCCTCTATAGCTGGTCACTCATGGAATGAACATCTCCTTCCTTCAAGTTATCTAGCAATCATTTGTCTTAATCAGTCATGGCCTGTTATAGTCACAAAAATACTGACCCATAAAAAACAATCTGTTCAAAATTCGGATTGTTTTCTTTGCAGTCATCGTCAACACCCTTCCTATGTAAAGCAATGTATCTGCTTTTCCAGCTTGAAAGGGAAAAGAGACGTAACAAAGACATGATTACAATTCCAACACTAAAATATTGGGAAATAAGATTTTTGTTCTTGAATCAAATTAAAGTTCTTCCCAGCTTCCCACAGCCCACATATTCCTCATTTCTTAGGTAGGGTGTGTTAAACAGCTTAACATACACATATTCTTCATAAAATACTTGGAACCACGTACTTTAAACCCCTCTATAAAATGTGCATGTAATATTATATTTCCTGAGCTCCTTCCAAATTGGTGAATGGATTCATACCCTACCATTGTAGGAAGTGGTTTTCAAGAACCTCTTATTTATCAGAATGTATGTGATGCAATATAATTCTTTAAGAAAACCATTAATTTTTTAACCAGAAAGTATATCATAAAAGTACGTCTGCCAGAGAACATAAGATCTTAAGTCGTTCAATTCCTTCATTTATAAACATAGACAATGATGTTCAGAATAGTTAGGTGACTAACCCAACAACATACAGTTAACTAAATGAGAGAGTCAAGACAAAAATGCAATTCTTCTGACAAACTCTGAGGACTTTTGCCATTGTAAGATATGCTACAGAAGACACAATGTTTACAAAATCGAGTGGGGTGGGGATTTTAAAAAATTAAATCCTATTTGAAACACACTAGGAAATATCCCAAAGATGATGAAAATTAGAAACTGCTTTTATAGAAATTACCTATATGGTGATCCTTTGGTTTATGTTTTATAAAGCATATATTGTCATCATATATATCTTCCAAGGGGACATCTTAAATTTTTGACCAACTTACACTAGTTCTCTGAATACTTTAGTTTAGAAAGTCTTTGAGGAAATCTTTGACAATTCTGATCCCAAGTTTTCCTCCACAGAGGCAGACAAGGGAGTGCTGTGCGGACTCTAAAGAGGGCAGACTGCAAAACAACACCAGGCACTGAGCTTGGGAATTCAGAAGACACTGTGGGAAGGACATCTGGGCATTTACTTTCAAAGAATGGTCTCTTGCCAAACTTCTCAGTCCCCATCTACTATAACTAAACTTTGACTCCCTGTGTTTCTTAGACATTCTTAGTTCTCTCCCTGTCATTGAAACTTTAGAATTAGTGTGTGGTAGTTATATAATCTGGTAGTTATGTGAATCTGGTGGACAGGTGGAGTCTAGCCTGTCAATCAGGTAGCTCGCTGGAGGGGGAACACCACGTGCACCCCCTTCGAGATATTACAGACCCTGATGGAACTATGCTGATAGAGTCAGAGTCTTGTAGCTGAAGGAGCCACCATGCAGACCCTTGCCAACATTGAGATGTTTCACTGCCACTGGATCCACAAGACTTTTCACCCACTTGTCTGTGATCTTCCTGCAGTTGGTGTCATTGCATGTGTTGTGTGAATCTGAAGAGAAATTTATAGATTGGTATTGGACATATGGGCTAATATAAGACTTATGTACCTGATTTGGACTGAGCTGGAGTATTTTCTGAATATGCTATTGCTCTTATATATAAAGTTCTTTCTTATGCACATCTAAGTCTCCCTGGATTTGTTTCTCTAGACCCTCCAGACTAACACCAAGTGTCAATAAAACCAAGCCAAACCCACTGCCTACAAATCATGTCCAACTTAGACTGACTTCATGTGCTACAGAGTAGAATGACTCCATAGAGTTTTCTTGGCTGTAATCTTTACAGAACTAGATCACAAGCTCTGTCTTCTAGAGCCTCACTCTGTTGGTTCGCACTGTCAATCTTTAGGTTAGAAGTTGGGCACACACTGTCTCTGCTACTTGGGACCTAGAGTGCACACTGGATCCTCATAAAATTATCTTTGGGATAAAATGAAAGCAAACAGTTTTTTGGTGAGGAAATATACTGGCAAGGAAAAAAAAACATTTCCTAAATACACACACTTAGTTGGGAAGCAAAGCCAAGAACCACAGTGTTTTGATTCCTCATCTATTTCTCCAACCTTATAATATGCCACTTGGGTTTAAAAGTAGGCATTGATTCAAGACTCAGTATTGCTACTTGGTAACTGGAAAATATTTTAAAACTATTTACTAACTTTCAAGGTGTGTGTGTGTGTGTGTGTGTACACGCATGTCCATGTGCATGTGCGTGTTGTGTTAAAATGGCAGTAAAGGTAGGTTTGGAGTGAAGATTGAATTCCTTGCTCTTAATAGATACTTAACAAACATACATTCAATAGACTTCATCAACTTTCCTAGGTTTATTAGAGGTCAGAGGGAGGATTACAAAGCTTGTACAGTACCAATATCACACAAAGGATCAAAATGACAGATGGCTTTGCTAGAACATGCTGCATACATTCACTAGCTTTCCTCATACTGTCCATTCTACAAAAATTCTTTTTCCATGGTGGCATTATTAAGTTTCTGTTTCTGGAAGGAAAACTATAAACTATCTCTGAAAAAGCTACTTCTCACTACATCCTCCAGAATCTCAATAGAGGGTTAACCAATTCAATCAGAATAACAAATATGATTTACATCTATGGGAATGATGGAGTTAGGAGGAGAGGGGCAGACATCTCCCTGATACTCTTTATTATTTCAAGTACATCTCATCCCAGGTATTCAAAGATCCTGGAAGTAATGCACACACACATTGGACTTCCATAAGTCCCTTGCACTGCCTAAGGGCCCTTGGCTAGAAGCCAACTGGGAAAACTTCAAGTTACTACAGGAATTGGCAAAAACTGGGAACCTCTTAGAGAGCTGATGATTCATACCTATCTTCTCAGAATATGCAAATGTCAAACCACAAAAGAAGAGAAATTTGTTGTAACATTATCTGATGTACACTGGTATCGGTTACTAAACCAGAGCATAGAAATGCATGCCTTGTCAGGAAAAGCTGAAGTGCTTGATAACTGACTATGGAAATTTATCTTGACTAAGAAGTGCTCTCCCACATACCTTTTCCCAGAAACAATGGGATAAATACCCTTTGGGGGGGGGGTATTTTTTCCTCCTGTAATCTAAAGCTCAATGGAGGAAAAATTTGAGAGGATAGTTTTGCCCAGACAACACAGTGATGTGTCAACTCAAATCGCAGCCAAGTTCACAGATTAGACCTTTGGGGATATTGAGTATTCGCTCTACAGGATGTGGCCTGGTGACTGGATTTTAGGTCAAAGTTTGGTTCTCTCCATGGTTGTGTCAACCCACGACCTCGGGGAAATTTCTTCAGCATGCCAAGCTTTAATTTTGCTTTCTACCAACTGTCATTTCTGACCTGTTGGGTCAGATTCTTCCTGCCCTCTCATCTGAGATTCAGGTCAGTCTGTCACAAGCCTCCAGCATCAACTTTATGTTCCCTGCCAAGTCACTCCTCCCTTGGCCTGTCCCAGACCAGTATCACCCCTCCAGCTAAGGTAACACCTAGTTATAAACTAAGTGTCAAACTATTGCCTGTCTGAAGGAGAAATGCCTTTGCATGTTGGGACACACCTTTGTGAGGCACCCTGAGGCCCAGCAGCTAGGTGGAAGAATCATCGCCACTAAATTCTTGGTGGTCCAATCAACTAGACTCATGTGTAAGGCATCCTTAAGATAACATACACACCTACAGAGGGGATGAATAGATTGTACTTGCCACATAATGTCTGGGGAAGGATTTCAGTTCTGAGAGAAAGAAGTAACATAAACACAAGTTATAATGCTAAGATGGATCGGCACCCAGCTCTATTGACATTGCTACATAAAGATCTTCAAGTTGAAGGCCAAAAGGTACTGAGTAATATCCTTCTGTGTAATTAATCTTCTATTCATCCTGATGCTATTGATGGTGATGGCATGTGAATGCTCAAACACGCTAAGCAGAGTCAAGTGTTTATATTGTGCATTAAGAGAATCAAGACAGGGAGTGGGGTGGGGGAAGCAAAAATGCTAGAAGTGAATCCTTCCAGAAAAGCCATATGTGGGAAATGCCTGCTACTCTGTTTAACAGTATTATGCAAAGCACTAGACACCAAGGTAAACAAGATGTGTTTACCCTGCTCAAGAAGAGCTCATATTCCTTTACTATGTTGTTGAAACCTGGTGAAGTGTCGAAATCTGACAACTGGTTGAAACTAGAAATTCCCATCTTCATTCTCTGCACTGAAATTCCAAGAATGAGTCCTGAGAGAACGTATGATCAACAAGTTCTCTAGTGATTAGCCAAATTTAGGAAACATGAGTCTAGTGGAATAATGAAGAATTCCGTGCACACAGTGACGACATTTTCCATGATTATAATGAATAATTTGTCCTATTTCTCAGCAGAGTAAAAACCATTCAACATATTTCACATATATGAAGGATTACCACCCCCCACAACCTCCAAAAGGAAAAGGCTCACTGGAGCTTTAATAGTACGCATTTTCCCCTTTAGGTGAGCAAGCATCTAGCAACTCACTCTGATTTAGTGCATCCAGTGGCATAACCTGGGAAGGTTCTCTCTGATCCCAGTGAATTTTTTTTTCTAAAAGTGGTTTCACCCGAACCTTGTTTTTTGTGATGGTTGATTTAAGAAAACAGCATGCAGCTATGAAATTTTGTTTCCTGATCAGCAAAAAATGTCACAGAAAATGTTGTGAGATTGAGCACAGCTTACAAGGACAGCGCTATAGGAATAGCTCAAGTGTATGGGTAGTTTTCTCATTTCAAAAAAGGTGAAATGTTGACTGATGACAAACATTATTCTGGATGCCCATAAACTTCCCAAACACAAAAATGTCCACGAGCAGTTCACTTGAAGTTCATTCTACCAGGTCAGACTGTTAATCAAGCTTTCTATTTAGAGGTTCTGAAAAGATAGTGTAACAGTGTGAGACAAAAATAGTCCTTATTTGTGGCAGGTGGGGGACTGGTTTTGCTACCACAACAATGCACCTGACCACGCACACATTTCAGAGCTCCAGTTTGGGTCAAAAAACAGCATGCATCTCTTGCCTCACACACCTGACTCACCTGGTCTTTCTTCATGTGGCTTCTTTTTGTTTCTGTGAAGGAAGCAGGACATTAAAGGAGAGAATTTGATCAGGCAGAGGGGCCGAATAGAAAGACGAAAGAGATACTGTCAGCCATCCAAACAGACAAATTTGAAAAATGTTTCCAAGAATGGAATCACACACTTGACAAATGTATTACCTATAATAGAGAGTACTTTGAAGATGAGAAGTTTGCTTTGTTAAAAACATTAAATATATAGCTTTGTACTTAGGGGGGTGCCCATTCAAACAGCTACCCATTTCAGTCTTATGTCTTCTTCAATCCCCAGTCATTCAGACAGTGCAAAGAACATAAACAATAAATATAAATAGGCAGATTAATAAAAATAAATCACTCTGCAGTATGCTATTTTTTGAAGATGTATGTCTAGTTCAGAGGTCATTTAAACTTTTCTCTAATACTCCTTTTGAATCTAGCAAGCATGTTCTTTTGGTGGCCAAAATTCTAGCTTGGGAAAGAATAAAAGAGTGTACTAACAGATAGATAAAGAAATAACAGAAAAAAATCCCCTGTAATTTCTATTTGCTGTCTTCCACTTTTCCCCCAAAGAAGTTATGAATCTGGCGCTTTTGACCACTTGGCCATCCTGACATCTAAAAGCAGTTTTAAAAGTTTTTTAGACATTGAAGATTTTATATTTCTCTCTCTAGATGACTAAATACAAGATGGGGTTCTTGCTGTCTATCTCTTGTCCTTTAAGTTGTAAAGTTTTATTTCTTACAAAATTAAGCAGATATCTCTGCCAATAGTTTTTTAAACTATGCCCTGATGATTTCTTAGTCCTTTCAAAATATCATAATTATGTTATAAGGAAATTGTAAGGAAAGCTTCCAAACTTTGTTCGTGGTGTGGGCAGGGGGTGGGAGGTAGGTAATTTGATGTCACTGATGGTATAGTGCAAGAAAGACAGGTCTTTTGCAATCTTATATTTGAAATCATTGCAATATTAAAATGCAAGCAGTACTTTGAGCTCTAATGTTGCCCAGTTCTCAGTGATTGAAGCCACAATAAACATATAAGGCAAAAATGAAGCCTTGGTAGTGTTCTTAGCCAGGATCTATTCTTGCACTCATTGCTAAAGCAATCCATTTATCATTCCTGAGAAATGGGGTCAGTAACATCATTTTGTCTTTCCTGGGACAATTAAAGAAGCAATCTTTTCAGGAGCCAAAAGAGATAGCTGTCTCATGAGTTTCAATTTTTTCAAGTCCCTTGCCACTGTAATTTTAGAAATAAATATGCTTGAGGTCACTTAGTGTTAATGGCAAAACAAGAGCATGTGTCAAAGGACATGAGTGAGCTGCCCCACAGAGAAGTGACAGTACCCTCCCAGTCAGCCTCTGCATTTGATGCTGTGGACAGTTAGGAGTCAACGGCAGTGGAATTTGGATGAATCTGAGTTGAGTGAGAGGTTTCACACTCAGGTTCCTTTAGGCATTTTTGTTTGGCGCATTCACCAACCAAGGAAATATGTTGTTCAGCATGTTGTTCAGCAAGGTTGCTTTCTTTTCACTGATTTCACAATGTTCCTCAGACACTCAACTTGTTTCTGGATGCTGGACAGAATCATGTCTCAGAAGGCTTGCAAGATTCCAATAAAGACCAAAAAAAGACTTATAATTATTGGAAAAAATGAAATGAACAGGTTTCCATGTTATGTGTTCATTTGTGTGGTTTCTTTGTTTGTTTTGTGGAGAAATACAAAGAAAGACACATCCACTAGACACCCATTGATTAGAAAGACCTTTGGGGCCCCATGAAGTTTGACAATGTGACCTTTAATTCTCAGATGATGCCCATTTTAATGATACATCCAAATATAGCCCCACTCCTTGCCTGTCAAACTGATGAAATAAAATCATAGAAGTGATCAGGCTTATAGATTGAATAAAGATTAGTAGCACCCCCTCCATTCCACTGCATGCCCATTCCCAACCCCCACCCCACCACACACACACACACACACACAAACATACACACCAGACTTTAATCCTTAGTCATCCTTCAGGTCTGGAAACAGACCCTCTCCTCTGTTAGGAAAGCATTTACCCAAAAACAAATTTCATCAGGATAGGACAGAAGAAGAAATGGAAACTGGGGACATGGAGAAAGCAGAAAAGCTGATGTTACATTGGGGAAATTGCAATGGCTGAGTTGAAACAAAATATGTATGAAATGTTGAATGTGAGGCTGATGATGAGTTCTTTAGGCCTTCCTCTGAAAACTAACAAAGGGGTGTTGTTGTTGCTTTTACAAAATGCAGCCTTGGAAATCCTTTGGAGCAGTTCTCTTTGGTCCTGTTGGATTATTGTGAATTAGAATTGATTCAAAAGCATATCGCAACAGTGACAAGCCTTGTTCAATATGTCTCTTTTTCTGCTGGCTGGAATTTTTCTGGTTTTGTTATAAAAACCTGCAACCATAAGTAGGGGGAAAGGAGAGAAAACTCTATGGATCATGTGGAATCTTTTTCTTGATACTAAGTGTACCTTACAGCTCCATCCATTGCTCACCCCACTGATGACAAAGACTGGGCATTCTGTTCTCCAAATATTTACCAGGTGTATCTCCATTCCTTTGTTTCAGCTCATCTCGCTAGGCTTCATCTCCTTTTTGGCTAATTACAACAGTCTCTTACTTATTGCTCCTTATCTACATATTTATTTTACTCAATGACCTTCTGCCAACACCAGCTCCTTCATTGCTGCCAGATTTGTTTTCCTAAGAGGAAAATGTGATCATTTACTCATTAAAGCTCTTTAATAGAGGAAAACATCCCTCATGATTAAAGTTCTGATGACGCTTTCAGACTTATCTCCTGACTTCAAAACATTTCCCAGGAATGTGAATCTGTTTATAAGGATGGACAATATGGTTTGATCATTGTTTTCAAACAACATTAGGATGCCCTTTCTTCTTGATCCATCTCAGATTGCTTTCTTTCCCGGGATTAGAGCAAAGGTAGGACTAAACAAATGCATCCAAGTAGTATGAGAAGTTGTACCTGTTCAAACTGGGTGCAGACTTCTTGGATGGCTTTACATAAATTCAAAGAAGCAAGGAGAATTCTGTGCTGTTATATATTTTCTCTATGAATTATAATGTTGGTGAGTGATAATCAATGCACAAATGACTAGCAGAAGAAAGAACAGATCTGTTTTAGAATAACTAGGTTAGGGTTAGGGTTTAGGGTTAAGGGTTAGGGTTAAATAAGAAAAGGAGCATAAAAAGAACGATTAGAATGCTCCCTTAAAGGGAAGATGTGGAGACATTAGCTTAAAACTTTGGACATGTTATTAAGAAAGACAAGTCCCTGGAAAAGGACACTTTGCCTGGAAAAATAAAAAGGTCAGTGATAAGAAGAGCATCAACAAGATGGATTGAAACAGTAGCTGCAACAATGGACTCCAATAACCCAAAGCTTGAAACCTGGAGTGCACCTAGAAGTGTCTTGAAAAGAAAGCATGGTGACTTACATCTTAAAAATCAACCACTGAACTCTCTGTGAAGAAGAGTTCTTCTTGGATGCATATGAGGTCTCTATGAAACAGAGTTACATTGACAGCAAATGCAGCTATAATTTTGCACATCTTTTCTCCCATTTAACATTAAACTGAAAAGGTAGTTTTACTAAGTACCAAGGAGAGAGACAAGATCCCCACAAGTCCAGTCATGCCAAACATCACTGATTATGGATGAGTATCATATAGTTAGAGTCTGGAAGCCATCTGTTGAAATTTTCTTCCATAGTAGAAATAATAGAATATGTTTTCTCCCATCCTTTTCCTCAAAGTTGTCTTTACTATCCATCACATAATGATTTCTCTATTATGTGTACTATTTACTATAATACACAATGTTTGTGCTAATTTTTAACTCCTGTGCTAATATTTAGCTCTTTATATATTGATGACTTAATTCTGAAATCAAGCTGTACTCTTCCTGTGGGAAAAATGAATGTATTATTGTCAGCGTATGGCTTTCTGTAGTTTGTTTTCAAATACTAGAAAATCTGGGCTGTATTTGCATACGATTTTGGACTCAAAATATATTTTGGAATCAGAAATAGTAAGAAAAAATACAGAAGTCTGTTGGAGTATTTTTATTGACTCTATGAATTCACCTTAGAAAAGCCTCAAATTTTATGAAGTCCTTTTGCTTCTTCAAGAATTTCATTGTTTTTATGAATACTTCTGAGCAAATATGGGCAAAGTCTATTGTTTTTGATGGTTGAACTGTGAGACAAAAGATATAAATGTCTCAAAATGCTTCAGGAGATTGGAATACACATTTTTTTCAAACTTTTACTTCTAGAAACTATTTTAAAAATAATTTGTGATTGTGAAGTGAAATGAAAAGTGTGTATAAAAGATGCGTGTGACTTTAACATGTTTCAATCCTATTAGATCTTTATTACTTAATTTCATTGATATATGGATTAATTCTATGAGAAACCTAATTTCTCACTCTCCAATATCTTTTTCATTCTACAAGAGATAATGAGGCAAGCTATCATGACTAAAAATAAATCAAATACATGTCAGTGATTACTTCTCCCATATTTAAAAAATAGTTTGCTCATTTGAAAAAAACATCACTTTAATTAAAAGCAAAGCTATTAGTAGTATGTTTATGGATCTGACTTGGATAGAGTAATGAACTGAGTGACCTCTTCCTATTATTTCCAGTCCTATGACTGCCAGTAGAAACTTTCAAAGTCATGTGACAGTTTTAGCCATGATTGCTGAAAATTTCAAAGACCTTCAATTATTTATCAGGAGCTTTATCCTCTGTAGATTGAAAGCTTCATTTCAGAAATATGAGATGTGAGTGCAATAAATCAAATAGGAACCCCTTTGACTGAATTTAGAGGACCGCATGTGCAGTTACCCAGCCAAGGTTCCCTCCTATAATCTACGTGTAGTGTTCCCCTCATGACAGACCAGGTACTTGCTTAACAATCAAGTTCAGGAAGCACAGCCAATCTTAACCAACTCGGACTTCTCACCTTTGGCAGAACTTAACAAGTTGCTTGATACTGTGGTTTGGTTTTGCTTTTTATAAAACTCTCAACTAACTTTTCACTGGTTTTATTGTGCAATCTCCTTTTGCTTACACAAGGAATATGTGTCATGAACAAAAAGAACAAACTACGTTTTGACTAAAAACCCCGACCTTGTCTACATAAGTCAAACACTTTTGAATATAATGTACTCTTAGCCTCCCCTCCCCTATTAATCCCCACTAATCTGTCAGTTTGACATACTGTGGAGGCTGACAGGTTGTTGTAATGCAGGAACTTATGCCACAAGTATATTAAATACTTGAAGGTCACCCATTGTAGACAGGTTTCAGTAGAGCTTACAGACTAAGAAAAGACTAGAAAGAAAGAAGAGGTCTACTTAGGCATTTGGAATAGCAGTGAAATCATGTCTGGGGTAGTAACAGAAGATGAACGTCTCTGGTTGGAAGTTATTCATAACAAAACTGGGGAAAAGTTGCTTCCTTAAAGGAGAGCAGACTCAAATGACATGAATGAAGGAAAGTTTCCAGACATTCAGTTGGTGATGGGGCAACTCATAATAAGTAGCAGCTGCACTATGACACAGAAAGGACTGCGGGACTGACAACAGCTTGAAATGGGAGCGTAGAGATATGGAGGACAATTGAGGGACCACAGTGTGGGAGTTAAGTTGGGTTTGACATCCCTTCCCCTATAGAAGGGAGATCCAAGGAGAAAACACAACAGAGCAGCAATGGGAGTAAAGTCTCAAAACCTCTGAGAAATCCCTAAAATAAACATCAAATTTGGAGGGGCAGTACCAGGAACTCCAATGGATTGGTGGGGAGATAGTCATAAAGGTCAATGGACAATCTGAAACTATGTATGTTTCTTCTTTTCTTTCTGACCCCATCCTTTTTTTCGATTTTCTTTTGTGTGTGGGTGGGTGGGTGGGGGGGCGTGGATTATCTGCAGTTTGGTTTTGTTTTTAATCATTTCATTGGGGGCTCATACAACTCACCACAAACCATGCATACATACCTTGTATGCAAAGCACATTTGTACATTTGCTGCCATCATCATTCTCAAATCATTTTCTTTTTAATGAAGCGCTCCGTATTAGTTCTTCACTTTTCCCCTTCCTTCCATGCTCCTCCCCTCTCTCATGAGCCCTTGATTATTTTGTCATATTTTGATAAACTATTTTGTCATGTCATACATTGTCCAAGGTCTTCCTTCATCCCTTCCCTGTTTCTTTTTATCTGTTTTTGTTTTTCTAGTTCATGTCTTTGTTGTTCATGTTATATCAATCTCTAAAAAGATAGGCATGAGAAGCAAACCCGAGGAGGAAGCAGCAGGTACAACAGTTCCCAGGGGGAGTTGCGGGAAGAGGAGGTGGGGGGAAAGTGGTGAGCAAATAAAGTCATGACCAGGAGCATAACTAGGAATTCAAAGTCAAGGGTGAAGGGAATGTAGGGTTCCTAGAGGGGTTAGAACAACCATAACCTAGCCAAGAGGAAATGCAGACAAGGGGTGAGTGCAATCGTGGGGCAGGAGGAAGGTAAAAGGAAATAGAACTTGGAAGCAAAACTATACAGGTATAAGCATAGACATATACATATGTAAATACATTAAGACACTGGAGTATTGGCCTATGTACATATATTTATTTATAAGGTAATACATGGAAGTAGTGGACAGACTTAGGCAGCTACTCAAGTTTTCCCTCAACACAAGAACGCTTCATTCTAACAATACTGTAATGCACAATGCTCACTTTCCTGACATGATCACGGAATACAAACCGGGTGCAAATGTAAAGAAAGCAAATGATGCTTGGCTATTGAATAGTATAGCATCTGGGATCTTCAAAGCTTGAAACCAAATAAGCAGCTATCTATCAGGGAATCAACAAAGTTGCACATGATAGAGTACACCAACCAGTGTGACCATGAAGCACCAATGGGAACAGGCATCAAAAGTTCAAAAATAAACAGTCTCATCAAGGTGAGGGGTCAAAGTAGAGACCCAGAGCCCATCAGGGGACAATCAGAGATTCTAGCACTGAGGGGCCACACAGAAGAAAAGATACATACAGGTGGCAATGTAGCACCAACAAAACAAACACCACTTCTCTGGGTTCTTTATCCTTCCTCACACCAAGATTATGATCACAAATCCAGCTAGTCTGACACACGTCTATCAGTATAAACAAGAGCTTTCAATTTGCAGAGTTCAGGATAGACAAAACCCTCTGAAACAGTAACTAGAGTAACGATTTAAGGAGGGTGTGGATAATTCTCCCCACCCTCTTGCAGGGGATGAGTACCACTATTGTAGGTGACGGGATAGAAGGAGCAGTATAAGACATACATAAGTAGCAATACATAATATGTTAAGGGTCCACGAGGGTGGCAAAGTGGGGGAGAGAGGAGAAAAAGAGGAACTAATAACAAGGGCCTAAGAAGAAAGATGTTGTTAAATTGTTCATGGCAATGTTTGTACATATCTGCTTAATATAATGGATGTTTGGACTGATGTAATAATTGTAAGAGCCCCCAATAAAATGGTTTTTTATTAATTTTTTAAAAAGAAGTGAAACTTCCTTAATTAAAAATATGGCTCATGTTAAAAAAAAACAAGAAACAGCCACTGCAAGGATCTATTAATAATCAGAATGTGGATATATATGAAGCATGAATGCCATTAAAAAAGATTCATATCCTAGGTATTTATAAGTGGACATTGACTTGTATTAGCTTCTTTTAATTAGAAATTCAAATGTCCTACTATACCAAGTGTACTGGTAAAGGTTTTGTGTCAACTTCATTGAGTCAGGACCCTCAGCAGTTTGGGAGTTGAACCTAGTAATTCTCTTTACCTGATTTAACACAATGTAACTCCAGCTCATCAATGGTAAGCCTCCTTAATTGGACAAAATTCAGATGGAATGCAACATCCTTACTCAGGTGACACTCTTAATGCAATTATGTTTCCTCAACTGTCTGGTCTACTTCCAATATAAGGGAGCAGTGTGGGAAAGCTTGCTGATGTTTTGTTAGGATTTGCCATCTGGCTCCTTAATTCCACTTTTTAAAAATGTGAGCTGTAGGGCTCATATCAAGGGCCCAAGTGGAGGGGCAGATGTTGGGAGAATATTGATGAGGACAGGCAAGTGGGGGTGTAACTATGTATTGAACTATGTATGATGAAAAGTGATGTATGAACACCCAATAAAATGATTTTTTAAAAAATTGAACTGCAAGAGCCTGCCATAATGCATACCAATTCCAGAAGCCTGCTAGCAGAGAGCAAATACCATAACAGAATGGTAGTTATACCCTTTGTAGTTAAAAAATAATGACTCAGAGATATAGTCACATTGTCTTAAATTTGAACACTCAGATTAACATTTATGTTATATTACCTAAGGTGGCCCAAGAGGCCCAGAGGAAATCCAGTACCATAAATCTTTGAGGAGAATGGCCTTATGACAATTTTTTTAGTCATTTTGTTTACCTCTTTGACATCGAAACACTTGGTCCTCAGAAACTCTTTTAATATAATTGAGGAAAAGGCTCAAAGCTAAGAATTTGATTATTTTCTCCTGACAATTCAATGTTGCTCTCGAATTGCTAACAAAATGATGGACTTTTGTTTGTTTGTTTCTTTGTTTCAGAGTTTAAATATGTCATTACATCACCTTCCTTTTTTGCTTTTTCTCATCACTATCCTGGTGGGAGTAGGAAGCCTAGCCTTGCTCCTGGAGAGCTGCTGCTGGATTGAACTGTCAACCCTCTGGGCCACAGTCCCGCACACAACCACTGCACCACCAGGGCTCAGCTATGATGGACAATCTTTATAAAAATGTTTTCATTTTGCCATAGCAAATAATATAAAGAGAGGTAAATAGAGAAGTAATTCTGTGCCATCCTTATTAATATTTTTAAAGTTACAAACAAGTAGGCATTGTGCAATTTCACACTGAAGGGACTTCATAAAATTTGTGGAAAAACTTCCTTTACCTTTTCATTTCACTTTCCTACAAAATTTGGACACTTCCCCAAGACCCTGCATGTGTGCACATGAAGAAATAAGCGAGAATACTATATATATGGGTGTTAATTATCACTTCCATCTTGCTCACTATCTTTTCTGAAATGGTTGAAGTATAATAATTTTAAAATGGCAAATATATAAACATTTACTTAAAAATCATAAAGTATACCAAGTAGTTATTTAAAATAAAACAAAATTTTTTCTAATGAGATGATTTGTTATTTTAGTTAATATGAATTTCATCTGAAATTCATAGTTCAATCTTAAATAACAGATGCATGTGAGTGATAAAACACTCATAAGATTTACTTATTATGGGGAGCGGGAATCCAAAAAAAAGAAGAACTAGAGAAAAGGGGAAAATAGGAGCTTATGCCGGGGTCTCAAGTAGAAAATGTTTGGAAATGAATGTGGCAATATGTATACAAATATGCTTAATACAAATGATGTATTGAATGTTATATGAGCTATAAGAGCCCTCAATAAAATCCATTTAAAAAATTTACTCATTAAAACGTTTTAAGTGTTTGACCAAGCATTTCAAACCTCAAAACTGGGCAGTATCGAAAACTGATGAAAAAGACTCCATTTTATTGGCTATCTCTGGACTGACTAAAGATTTCTAGGACTTGTATATAGAAGCTGATCGATTCATAGACTGTGGCAAGTCCAGCATCCAGGGGAACAGAAATGACTTATACAGAATTGAGTGCATGAAAAGATTATTATGGACTTTATGTTTATGATTATTATGGACTTTATGCTATTATGGATATTGCTGATGTTTCCATGTTGTCAAATATTTAGATACATCTCCTCAATATTCCAGAGATGTAGCAAATGGATGAATAAAGTTCATTGCAAATAAAAGTATAGAATCTCTCAGACCCTGAGCATTTGCTTTGCCTTTAACAAGTCAATAGTATGCCACTGACAAATCTTGAACAATAATTCTCTCCAGAAGTGGAGATGAGTCATGGTCACTTTTAAGAAATACAATGGGATATTTTTCCCTTGTAATGAATGCTGAAAGGGAAATGTTTTACTTGTTCTGACAACTCTAGCAAGATATTGCCCAAAAATATGAGTAGGACATAGAGCCAAAAGTATTTTTAAGGCTAGACAAATACCAGCGGCATCAATAAAGAACCAGAAAGACACCTATTGCAGCACTCTTGGGATTTACAATGTGATTATTGTTTTATGAGAAGAGAAAGTACCATGAATGCCATCACAACGTTCAGTTACTTAGATGCTGGATGTGAGATACTTAGATGTGAGAGGAGTATAGGATCAACAAGGAAAAGGTACTGTGACAAAGCATCAAGGCATTTATGACTGAATACCGAGGCACTTAAATGAAGACTTTTAATTTTTGGAGACAGAATTTCATTTCTGTGGCAAGAAAGACATTGGTAAGCACTGGGGAGAGCATTTGTGATGCTGTCTTTTTGTGCACCATCCAATGAATAATCTGCTGTGCTCATAAGAGTAAGATATTAGTCGAAATTTGTTTTTTCAAAGCATAGCAATAAGGTAGTAGCATTAAGGCACCCAAATCACTTCTTACTTCCTGAAATAGTTTCCCTTTAACTCAAGTTAATTTCTTTCCAATTCAGGCTCTGTGTGATTATGTGGGAACAGCCCATTTCACGATCCAAACTAAGTATGTGAAATCTGTGAGAGCCGAAACTCAACAGAACTACCTTGCTTCCTTGAGCCTCACAAGTTGTCTGCCTTTGAGAGGGTGCAGTTTGGTCATTTTCCCATTGCTTGTTCTTCTCTGACTGGTTTCTGCTTCATACAGGTTCTGGCTTTCATTGTTTTTTTTTTTCTAGCAGTAATATAAATCGACCAGTTATGATTGCTTGAACTTCTCCTCATAACAATCTTAAGTGTGGCCAAGAGAAGCTATACTTCATGGGGCTTGTTTGTTTGTTTGTTTGTTAGATTGGTTGTATGGTTGGCTTTCTGTCCCCCACCCACCCACCGTAGAACTCCATAGCCTTTTCAATGGCAGTTTGGGGTTTTAACTCCTAAATCTTAACATCTAACTCTCTGTCCAAAGATTGCCCTCAACTAAAGAAGATTGCCCCACCAAAGTGCATGTTTTCCGCGGGAACAGCCTGTATTTAGTAATGTATCAATATAGGATATGAAAGGCCAGGTCCATTGCCTCTATCAAGACTGCTTTGAAGGATCATCCCAGCTCTAGGGCTCTGCATAACATCATCGGAGTTGCCTCCTGGTATTTCATTACAGTGCAACTTCCCCTCTGATATCCCACGCCCTTCTATCCACTCCCTTCCTATCCTTCTCCTACATGATATTTTGGAGGTCACACCTATGGACAGCTAGATGCACATCCTATTGTTAGGGTTTTGTCTCAGGGGTGCGAAAATGGGGTAGTCAATCGAAGATAGTGCCTAAATGTTGTCCAGACTCTAAAATGAAATTATGGATCTGCATCTATCACAAAGTGGCCAGCACGAAGGCTTAGTGATGCATGGATAATATTTAATGTGTGATATGATTTCAAAAAGCCCCACATAGTGACAGGGCCTGCTGTATAATTTGCAAGACCCCATGGAAAATAAAAGTTCAAGTCCTTTTATTCAAAAATCAAGGGCAAAAGTGCTGTCGAAGGAATGAAAACTTTCTTCTGTAGCTTCTCTCTCAACTTGCCATCAGGTTATGTGTTTCTTAATATCATTCTAAATAAAGAAAGAGGAAATTTTTTAATTATCATGGGCTTTACTATTTTGTTTTCTCTTGTGCAATTCCAGTTTTAAAAACTGAAAATCTTCTGAGTTATATATAGAATCACCAAAAGGGCCCAGTGTAGCCATTAGCCATATATAGGCTGCATTTCATACTTTCCAGAACAACCACAAAAAATCTGTCCAAGTAGATATGAAAAAGTAATAACAATTTGTACATTATTAAGGGGTCATGAAGGAGGACTGGTGGAGAGAGGGGAAAAATGGGGAGCTGGTATTGGAGTCCTAAGTGGAGGGAGGATGTTTTGAGAGTGATGATGGCAACAAGTGTGCAAATGTGGCCTGCATACAATTGACGTACGTAGTGAGTGTGATGGGAGTTGTATGAGTGAATGTAACAAGAACTGTAAGAGCCCCCAATAAAATGATTTTTTTTTGCTGTTTATGTTTTTAACTTTCTATTGTGATTTTGAGAAAAGCTTACAGAGCAATGTATTTGGTTTTTCCACCCAACAATTCAAGACTTTTAGACTCATGACCTTGATTGCAGTCCCCACAACAGGATACCACTCTTCCCACATCCCCATGCGTACCTTTCCCATTCTTTCCTGTCCCTTCCTGCCTTCTGAACTTCAAAATCAGAACCACACTCACTGCCAGCCAGTCAGTGCGGACTCATAGGGATGCCCTGTGGCTTTCCAAACTGTCACTGTTTATGGGAGTAGAAAACCAGGTCTTTCTCCCAAAGAGCTGCAGTGGTTTTGAACCACAGACCATGGGAGATCACAGCCCAACACATAGCCATGACACCACTAGGGCTCCTTTATACCTGCAAAAATATTGCCCTTTGGGAAGTTGGAGTTGAAAGGGGGAACCAATTGCAGGGATCTACATATAACCTCCTCCCTGGGGGACAGACAACAGGGAAGTGGGTGAAGGGATACATCAAACAGTGTGCGATATGACAAAATAATGATAATTAGTAAATTATCAAGGGTTCATGAGCGAGAGGGAGTGGGGAGGGAGGGGAAATATGGGGGGCTGAGACCAAGGACCTAAGTAGGAGGTTGTTTTGAGAATGATGATGGCAACAAATGTACAAATGTGGCCTGCATGCAATAGATGTATGTATTGGTCGTGTTAAGCGTTGTATGAGCCCCCAATAAAATGTTTAAAAAATGTATTTCCCTTTGATCTCGTGCAGTCGATTGTTCTAGGGAGTAGTAAGCCTCCCTGGAGATGCTGTGAAGGAAAGTTGATCCATGATGCGGGTATAAAGGGTGACTAAGGGCTATTGTCTCAATGATTCTCCCAGTATCCATCATGATCTTCCTTATTATTGTGAGTTTTGTTCCTCCTTTTCCTCCTATCCCACCCATGACCTCCTATTGTGATCCTTTCTGCAGCTGCGAGCAGAAGTCAGCAGTGTCAGCCAAGCTCCATCTAGTTCTGGCTTCGGGACAGTGAAATCAGTGTCACTAGAGCCTGGGGTTCAAGTGATCCATTGGTCCTTGGGATGCATTGTGTCCACGCATTCCCGGGCCCTCCCCAAACCAATGGTCTTCCACGATTTATTGTGAAACTCTCAATGCAGAAGCATAAAAACCAAGGAAGAAACCAAGCATTTGCGAGTACAAGTTCAATTGATCAGATGGTGGCGAAGTCTTTAAGCTCAGCATGACAGGCTGCTGGTGAGGCCAGGTAACACTGCCATCTCACAGGACACGCAGTGAGGGCGGGGTGGGGTCAGGGAGCACCGTGTAGACCCAGCTGGGTTCTTCTCCAATGTCTTCTCGTAAAGTTATACCTGAATCAACTGTGCGAGCTGTAAGGGACAAGACGTCCATATGGAGAAGCACGGACGGTGAGACTGTCTCCCATGCTTCACAGAAGAGAGCAGCCCTGGAAACAGTGCAGTGCTTGGCCACGTGGAGGGTCAGCTCAAAGGAGATGGATTGCCACAGCGGCTGCGACAGTGAGCTAACTCAAGTCTCTGGGGACTATGAGGATGGATGCTGCAGGACCAGGCAGGGCTTCCTCTCGTTGCTCAGAGTCGGAGCCCACTCAACGGCACCTTCAAAATACTATCCAGTATACTTAATACATTTGTCGAATCTGCGATTCCATGTTTGGAAACATTTTCAAACTCCTCTGTTTGCATGACTTGCAGCACCTCCCTCATTTTTTCTTGACCTCTTCGACATCGATGTGTTAGTCTGGGTACACAGGGAAGCATTCTTTGTAAACCCAGGAACAAAACTCGAATGCCAGCTATCTGCTTCTATTCCACATTGTACTGGAGGCCCTTCTACTTTCTCTTCACCGTCCGCCTGTCGCCCTTCTCTCCTCCCCATTCTTAATCAGCCCTCTAAAATGATATTTTTTAAAAAGAAACAAAACATTGAATTAAAAATAGAAGGTGTCATAAAATGACATATTTGAATTTTTTTAAAGCTTATCTTCTGGCTGCCAGAAATTCAGAGTGGAGTAAGGAAAAGGACATGGAACAAAGACTATCATTATGGGTGTAAGTTGGGCATTAGTTGAAAGCAGTGAATACCTGAAAGATATTTACTTGGAAGTTATTGGTTACACAAAAGCATTTGATTGTATCGACTGTAACAAACTACATACAGCCTTGAAAAGAATGGGAATTCCAAAATATTTCATTGTGCTTGTTTCAAACTTATGCACAAAACAAGAGGCAGTTGTGGAAATAGGACAGCAAGTTTAAAATCAGGAAAGCTATACACGAGAGCTATATCTTCTTGCCATACTTATTCAATGTGTATGTTAAGCAAATAATCAGAGAAGCTGGAATATATCAAGAAGATTGTGGCATCAGGATTGGAGGAAAACCTAATAATGATCTGCTATATGCAGAAGACTTGAAGCACATTCTGAATGAAGATCAAGGATTGCAGCCTCCAGTATGGATTACAAATCAAAATAAAGAAGATCAGAATTTTCAGAACTAGAGCAATCATGACACATGTAGAAAATATTGATGTAGTCGATGATTTCATCTTACTTACAGCTACAACCCATGCTCATGGAACGATCAGTTAAAGGATCAAAAAACATAACTCATTGCAATGGATGGACAAATCTGCTGCACAAGACCTCATGAAAGTGTTGAGAATAGAGGATGTTACTTTGCAGCCTAAGATGTGCCTGAACCATGCTGTGATATTCTCAACCACTTGATGTGTATCTGAAAGTCGGACACTGAAGGAAGAAAATCAGAGCAGAATTGATGTATTTAAAATGTGGTGCTGGCAGTGAAGATTGAGAGTATGCTGGACTTTCAGGAGGACAAGCAAATCTGTCCTGGAAGAAGTACAATCATAATGTTTCTTACGAAGCAAGGACGGTGAGCCTTCCTCTCACATACTTCAGACAAGTTCTTCAGAGAGACTCATCCTTGGAAAAGGACATCATGCTTGGTACAGTACAGTACCAGCAAAAAAGAGGAAGACCCTGAACAAGATGGACTGATACATTTGTTGCAACAATAGGCTTGCACATACAACAGCTGTTCAGAGGGCACAGCACCGGGCAGTATTTTGTTCTGTTCTACACAGGGCTGCTAGGAGTCAAGACTGGACAGCATCTTACAAAAAGCTCAATATTTTACCTTTTAGAATCCTCCCATACTGTATCTCTTGGATTGGTTTTCTCAGTTATTATTTCTTTAAATATATATCAAATGTGTCTTTCCCATTAAGCTTTATTTTTTTTTAAAAAATCACTTTTTGGAGGCTCATACAACTCTTAGCACAACCCATCCATCTATCCATTGTGTCAGCCACAGTTGTACATTTGCTGCCATAATCATTCTCAAAATATTTTCCATTTACTTGAGCCCCTGGTATAAGCCCCTCATTTTCCCCTCCTCCTCCACCCTCCATTACCCTTGATAATTTATAAATCATTAATATTTTGCCATGTCTTATACTGTACAATGTTTCCCTTCACCCACTTTTCTGTCATCCATCCCCCAAGGAGAGGTTTATATGGAGATACTTATAATCTGTTCCTCCTTTCTGCCCCACCTTCCCTTCACCTCATGGTATTGCCACTCTCACCACTGGTTCCCAGGGGTTGATCTGTCCTGGATTTCCGGTGTTTTTGGTTCCTATATGTACCAGGGTACAGGTTATGATCTAGCTGGATTCATAAGGTAGAATTGAGATCATGATAGTGGCGAGAGGAAGCATTAAAGAACTAGAGGAAAATTATATGTTTCATCATTGCTACACTGCACCCTGACTGGCTCATCTTGAACAAAAACATATCATTGTGACTGAGGAGGAGTGGGGAGTGGGGACCCAAAGCCCTCTGTAGGCAACTGGACATGCCCTTTAAGTTTTCTAACTTCGGCTGAGCCCCAGTGGCGTAGTGGTTGTGCGCTGGACTGTGGCCCACTGAGATGGAGGTTCAATTCCGGCTCCCAGGAGCAAAGGCTGGGCCTCCTGCTCCCACCACCTGAGGGCAGTGATGCCTAAAAAATAAAATAAAAATAAAATAAAATAAAAGTTTTCTAACTTCAAGTTTTACTTTTACTTTTTATATTAACGCCCATAGCACACAGTTGTAGCCTATGAGTGGGCATGGACTTAAAGGAGGTTTTTATTTTTAGTTTGAGAAACCTAATGTGTGCTCTGACTCTATCACTTTTTCCTCTTTCTGAGTATATATTGCCTTCCCACTTTATACAAAATAATATGAATCTATATTTTTCATAATGTTTGTTAATATATGTTTGACTTATATTGGGGACACGAAGTTTGTTTTTAATTTTTTTCATTGCTTGTTTGCATAGGTCTAAGTTTTCCATTTAGGTATTTGATTCATCTTTATATATAGTGACCTTAGAGACTACTGAAATCTGATAGCATAACTTTTAGCATCACAGCAACACACAAACCACCACAGTATGACACAGAGTGGGAAAGCAACCATGGACTATACTAAATGGCTGTGCACCAATAAAATTTGATCTATAGGAACAGGGGGCAGATCAGAATTGGCTATAGCTATTTCAGGCCAACCAAATTATACTCGTAATGTAGATATTGAATGTGTTCAATTAGAATTAGTGTCAAAGGATCCAAGTAAGTAACATAAGCAAGGTGCGAGGCTCCAATGTCATTCACAACATCTGCACTTTTATCTCTCCTTCAAATCTCCTTTGATCACAGGAGAGTATATATTCCCATAGAGTATTAAAAAAAACTTTATTTTCAGATACTTAAATTTGATAAGTGGTAAAAGACAAAATTGGAACATGTCTGTGCTGTGACCTATTCAGGGTGAGAGATAATCTTTTCAAAGGCAGATTTTCAAGAAGTGCTGGTCATTCACTTTGTGTAGAAAGAAAAATGACCCAAGGTATGTATGATCAGTATTTCCTGAACTTCTGCCAAGGAAGAAAAAGAAAAAATGATTGGCTTCAAAGAGATCTGAGGAAGAACCATAGGGATGTACTTCAGATTCTCAGAAGCTGTTGCCTAGGGACCACGATCTCCCTTACCTTTACAACAAAAAACAAAGGATTTGTGTCATCTCTCTAATTCCCACTCAAGTCAAAACAAACTCACCACCATCGAGTTAATTCTGACTTAAAGCAATCTTATAAAAAGTACGATAGAACTGACCCTACTGGTCTCTGAGACTGTAACTTCCACAGGCGTAGAAAGCCACTCCTTTCTCCCCAAAGCAGCTTGTGGATTTGAACTACTGACCGTAGTATAAGAACCCACTGTGACACCTAGGCTCCATTCATTCCCATTAGTGTGTCAGAATTAGTATGTGATCGCAATATTACAAGGGTCATTTAGCCAAAAACTCTGATCTTGGGTTTACTGTTTATGTGAGAGAATGAGGCATTTGAAAATAAATTTGAATCCATGAACTCATTAATGCTACCTTTAAAATGAAGGCTATCTAGATGCAGAGAAGAGAGTTAAAATGAAGAAACTTTGAGGAGGATGGAATACACACAGTTATATAATACATCAGTGCAATAGTTGAAAATGAAAAAGGTATGACTTCTAACCACCACCACCCCCACAGGGATTAATCCTACTCCCAATTGTGGCTTTTTACTCAATAGTTGTTACCCACTTTGATTTAATAACAAAAATTAAGATTCAAGGTGGCTATATTAACACTTTAATATGCCATCAGCCATTCCCATGAGCTAAGTCTCCCCCCTGCCAATGTCTAAAATTTGGATGCCTAGAAGTGGAGTATAAACCCATGCTGATGAGAACTTTATATTATAGAACAGTGGCGATATATTACACAAATGTTTAAAAAAAATAGGAGGAGAGGGTGCAAGCATCTTTGTTCCTTGAGACATTGGCCCTGGCATGCTTATCTCCAGACTCTCTGCGAGGTCTGCATGCTGTTGACCTTGATGTTGTAGTTTCGGTGTAGGTAACTTATAACCAAACAAACTCTTAACTGTCTAATCGTCAATAAATAATACAAAGGGTAAACCAAATATCTATCATAACTATGCATTTTAGTTTGTTTCTTTTCCAGAAGCAGCACCATGATTTTCATAGGCTTTTCTGAATGTGGTCTCAGTTATATGCATTTGTCTACCACTTCTCTTCATGTATGAAGAGCACTGGGGTTTCAAATTGAGGAAATATTACAAAACAAATCAAACCAGATAAATGAACTCACTGCTGCCCAAATACACTGCAAGTACAAATATCAGGATGAGAAACATGATCTCTGCATCAGGTTCACAGTTACTTTACAGGTATCTCATAACTTTGTATGAATATCCTCAACTTAGATTGACGGTTCAATTTTAATTTTTTCCTCATATTACAAAGTTCTAACCTGGTCCAGAATTTTCATTACCTATCATTGCCTCCTCTCTGTGAGTCCAGCAAAAATAATAATAGTGAATTAATCTCTGAACCCTATTGGTGTAGTACTTTCTATTTTTGTTATGTACCATTGGATAACTTCTACTCATAACGACCTTAAGCACAAAAGAACAAAACACTGCATGGTTCTGTGCCAGTCTCACGACTGTTGCTGTTCGAAGCCATTAAGGAAGCCACTGTGTCAATCCACATCCTCTAGGGTCTTCCTCTTTTTCACTGATCTTCCACTTTACCTAGCATGATACCCTTATCCAGGGACTGGTGTCTCCTGAAAATATGTCCAAAGTATGTAAGAAAAAGTCTTGCCATCCTTGCCTCTAAGGAGTACCTCTGATTGTACTTCTTCCAACACAGATTGGTTTGTCCTTTTAGTAGTTCTTGTTGTTTTCAATATTCTTCTCCAGCACCACAATGCATCAATTCTTCCAGTATCTTCCTTATTTAATGTCCAACTTTCACATGCATGTGATACAACAGACTTGGGTCATATGATACATATGCATATGATACACATGGCTTGGATCAGATACACCGTAGTCTCCAAAGTAACACCTTTGCTCTTGAATACTCTAAAAGGTCTTATGCAGCAGAGTTACCTAATGTAATATGTCTTCAGATCTCTAGACTGTTCCTTTCATGGCCAATGATTGTGGATCCAATTAAGAGAAAATCTTGACAGCTTCAACCTTTTCCCCATTTGTCAGAATCACAAGATGTACATTCAACAATTTAGATATGCATTAAGTCTTACAGGGTTCAGAAATATCGCTTTTGAGTCCAGATAGTTACATTTAAACAGAATCCATGTTGTCAAAAAGTCAGTTCACCAGTGAAAATAATCACCTAATTAGGATCAAAAGGGAAGAATTTTCTCAAGGACAGATTGCTAGCAAAGAAGGAATGGAAACAGGAAACAATGGGAGGAACGGGCTTAAGAAATAGTAGATTGATGGAATTGAAATAGATGAGTTGAAGCAAAATGAGTATAAATGGCTGAATGTAAAACATCCTCTCAGTTACTCTTTAACTAAATCACCATAAAATTGTTGGTTTTATTAATCAGGTACTTAAATCACATGCATGAAGATATATTTTAATACCAATTAGCATTTTCCTCACTATGATTAGCCAACAGCAATCACAGTGTAATGATTAAGGACAATGCCAACTGGACACTTCTTGGTGAGGATAGGAGTAGAGCTCAACCAATCATTTGTGTTGCAGCCTGATGACTCCTTGTGTTAGCCTGACTAGAAAAACAAACCCACTGACACTCGTACATGTGTAAGAAAGAGCTAGTCAGGGCTGAGCCCTGGTGGCGTTGTGGTTGTGTGCAGGGCTGCAGCCCACTGAATGGAGGTCCAATTCCAGCAGCGGCTCCACAGGAGCAAAGGCTGGGTCTCCTATTGCCACCAGCAGAGGGCGGTGATGCCCCCCCCCAAAAAAAAGAAAGAAAGAGCTAGTCTTTTAGTCCAATAGTAGTCTATAAGTCCCTCTTCAGACTCATGGACCCATAGACAATGACTCAGAATCCAGGAAGAGCACCAGACAGTGGGTGCAAAGTTGTGTGGACCCATGTGACAGTAGTAGTATTACCAGAGTTTTGGCAGCAAGCAGAGCCTGCCAACAGGAAGGTAAAGGCAGAGAGAGGTGAGGTTTCCAGGACCCTCAGCCACCCCCACAAGGAGTCACCATCATACTGTGACCTGACTGGCAGACTAAAATCCACCCCACACTTTTATGAATCTTCAAGTTGGCATGAAATTATGTAACCCACACATACCTCCTTGATGTTATGGGTTTTTTTGTTTAAGAAAGAACAACCAAGCAGAGTTAAAGTCTCTTTGGCCCTTGGTCTTCTGCCAGAGCTGGAACTTGTATCCAGTTCCTCACTTTCCTGCTGTATCTATCACCTGCCTACCCCAGGAACCATCATCGGCCTCCGGACAGTAGACTCCTTCAGAGGACTTCAGACCTCTGCATCCACCAGCCTGTGCCTCTGCTTCATCACCCTACTTCCTGTTCATCAGCTTCTCTGAGATAGTAGAAGTTTGCATTGAATCAGACTGAATTCACCTATTCCTAAAATTATGTAAGCCATGTACAACACATACAACTGTCAGTGGTTTTGCTTCTCTACAGAACCCAACCTGACACATTCAGTAACACAGTGAAGATGGTGAGATAATTCTATTAAGAGAAGCACTGCGAAGAAAAAGAGAACCATAAAGAATTTAAAAAGAGCCCCATCACAATTGCATACCTCATTGTGAGAGCTTACCTATGACTGTCTTTCAGTTTCCCCTTTAATAAAGCAAAGATAATTCTATGACTTATCTCCATATGTTAAGTCTAAAATAACTGAAACAAGTACAAATTGAGCACTCTATTACTTCATCTCCCTTATTTAATACATTTAAATTTATCCTAGTTTTTGCATTTTCTGTTTTCTTTTTTATTGATGCTTTTATGTTTTACTATGTTATACTTGTTTGTTTATTTTTTGAATGTCTTTCTGTATATGAAATCTAGAATAGGTGACTCTAGAGTCACAGAAATTGAATTAATGATTAATTGGGGGTATGGTCGGGGAGGGAAATGGGGAGCTAATAGTGAAAGTATTCTGAAATTGCCTATGGTGATGATTGCATAATCTTCTTGATATAATTGAACTGTTGAATAGTATGATATGTGAATTATATGCCAATAAAACTGCTGAAAATAAAATAGCAAAATGAATGGACATGCAAAATCATTTTTCCATGGGTGTGCACACACATTGTAAAAGTATCGCTGGCCTTTACATAGCAGACCTAGATTGAAGATAAAGTATGTTTCTTATGATTTTGTAAAGTGCTAAGGAAGCTGAATTAAATGATTGCAAGAAAGGTTCGGTATTTTCAAATATGCTTTTGGATCAGCCTCAAGATATTCCAAGAATGAAAAAAAGGAGTGGGGAGCTTAATTTAATAAAAGAGAAAAAGAATGGTTCTGGAAACCTCATAAAGCATAGGGGGAGAGCACCACAACAAAAATTTCCCATTGTCTTCAAGTCAGGAGAAGCAGCAGATGCACCTGAGTCTTGGGGGCACCAAATGAGAAATCACAGCTCCACCGACAAGCACCAACATGACTTTCTTTTTCTCCGACAACTCAGACAATTTTTTTCAGCCTTAGCACAATGGCTAGACTAGGTAATCCACGTAAGCAGCTGCTGCAATGTGATCTTTTTCTAGCATGTTAATGTAGAGCTGTGAACTTTCCTGGCTTTGGGCTAGGTTGGGAATATTTGGAGTAAACTATCTTGATTTAAAGGTGATTACTGCTAGGATTCTCTGTCGGCTGGGTCCCAGAAGCAGGGTCTGCCTTGAGAAGTCAACCAGCATATAAATTCTCCTAGAAATGTAAGGCAACTGAAGAATATAATTGAAGTGCTGAACCTACACATTTTTTCATGAGATAATTATTGCCTTATTTTAAACATCTTGAAGTAAAACAAAAGGAGCCATAGCAGGGGGCAGTTCAAATCCCAAAGCTCCATAGGATAAACATCGAACAGTAGTACTCTGAATAGACCCAATGACTGCGGGTAGTATCACAATGTTGCATTTACTAAATCTTGACATACTTCCTCATGTTCTGCTCTTTGGGACATTGAGAGATAGACTTGGGGATAGGTCATCAATATGGTGCCAACCTTAAGCTTTGAAGCACTGATACTCAACTCTCTGGGTTCCAGGGGAGCACTGTTCCTTGCCAGTTGGTCTTTGAATCTCCACACCTCAACATCATCATTGGGGACCATGAAGCTAGAACTGTCTCATGCATCAAGATGGTGTGTAAATTAAGAGAACATATATGCGAAGTACAGGAAACATTATGATCACTCATGAAATGCTTTCCTAAAGTCAATCAACACCAACCTTGGAGATAAATTTCATGATATGTCTTTACTAAGTAGTATTTAATGGCATTTGAACGAGAAGAAAAGAGTTTTTTAAAAAACAGTATTTGCTACATACCTTGTGGAAGGAATGCAGTAGAATTTGGGCTGTTATATAACTGTACTTCATTATCATGGGAAGGACCAAGAGTCTTCATTTTAATAAGAAGTGAAAACCCAAGAAGGGTAAGTTTTCACTACCTAAAGCCAGGGAAACGTTGAATACTCAGTTTAAATAGGTCAAAGTCTATAAACTAAAAACCAAACCCACATCTATCAAGTCAATTCTGACATACAGGCATCCAATACAGGATTTTGAGGCTCTAAATTTTTTTTTGTAATATGAAGCCAGTATTTATTGAATAAAGATTAAGTGAAGGACTAAATGAATAAATGCTTGTATATTGTCTACTTCCATGCCATTTTAATACCTGATTCTTGATTCAAGAATCTTCTTAACGGATTCTTAAGTACTTTTAAATGTTCTCAAATATTTTGTTTTTAAATAATTGTATGATTCTAAAACTGTTTCTTCTTATAGTCACTGATAAAGGCATTATATGAATAAATAATTGAAATGATCATTTTTAAAACAAGTTTTCAAAACAAAGCCATGGGCACAAAACTATGGTTCAGTCAGAATTTTGCATTTACAAAATTTTAATTTGCATACTTATTATGGGGAACATTATTACTTTATTCCAGATGCTTTCACTTGAAGGATCTATTATAATGAGAGGTTACTTATCTATGTTTCACTTGTAAATTAATAATAATTAAATCAAATATCCTCTGCTTTGCTCTTCCCTCACTCTTCCTCATAGGGACTCATATTACCTGAAAAATATTCACAGTCACCTCTTCTTTGATATGAGAGGAAATCCTAGTTTGTGAATATGATATTCTAGGACGAGGCTCTAAAATTTTATAGAATCAACTAGCCTCTTCTTTCTCCTGAGGAGAAGCTGGGAATTCTCAGACTCCAAACTACAGTTAGCATTTATCCAACAGTGCCACTCGGATTTGTCTCTGGATTTGTCTCTCTGCAGGGACAATCCCTGGAACAGGAAGAGGAAGTGGAAGACATTTGATACTGATTGTCTAAGTCCTCAAGAAGCTGCACACCAAACCCTGAGAGTGCATTTATCTATAATGACACAACAATTTGCGTGGTTTAAAACATATTAGGTTTAGAATAGCTATCAGGTCTTTGTATACATCCCATTGGTTAGGAGAAGGCAGGAATTGGGTAGATTCTTCATTGTGTCACCTAAGATTTCCCCTTCAAGGCCAGTGCTTTCATTCTTCTAAGACTATAGGGAGTCTTGGCTGCAAATGGCTCAGATATCCTTGTTTACTAATGTCAAAGTAGGTTGGAAGCACTTACTGATGAAAACCAAAGACTCCAGTTCTCAGGATGAAATACACCTCAACAAAAAGAAAACAAAAATCCTAACAACTGGGCCAATAAGCAACATGATGAGTGGAGAAAGGAGTTAAGTTGTCCAAAAATTCATTTTATTTAGATCACAAATCAATGCCCCATGTGAATGGCACTCAAGAAATCAAATAGTATTTTATATGGGGAAAATATGCTGCCAAAGACCTCTTTCTATGAGGCTGTCACACTGCTTACTATGTTAAGAAGGCACACGAAGACTATTTTAAAATTATTATTAATTTAACCTTATTGACAAACTTCTGCAGACATTTTGATATAGATTCCACTTACCCATTTAGGCAAATTTACACAGGAAGCACTGGCTCTCCCAAGAACAAAGGGGGAGGGTGGTGTCACTCCTATTCGGCTGTAATTTATGTACAAAGTAGATTCGGGGTGCTCTTCCGTTAGGCTCTATTGTCCCTTTCCATTATCCTGCTAGTTTTCAATATGGACAACTCTCAGATTATGAAAATCCTCAGCTTGGGACCTCAGTCTCCAGGTTGGTCTTTCATGGAATGTAGACACTCAAAGGGACACAATACTTACTATCTATTTTTTATCTTCTGAAATTGTACTGACGAGGACTCTTATTGAAAGATGGTTCTTTGTTATAAAGCTCTACTTCCAATTGAATTCAGGTAACCAGTCAATCAATCAATCTCATCAAAACTTATTCCCCCACACACACTTGCCCCCAAATATCTCTCATAACTGTAAGTATAGATTTCAGAACCCATATAAGTTTTACAAACCTAAATTTGTTGTTGTTTTAAATCAATTAATGTCAAAATTGAATCAACTATTTAATTCATGAGGCTCTATCATATTAAAATTTAACCTTAAGTATTCCGCCTCCCTGTGCTTTTAAAGAAGGCATCTATTACCTTGAACGTTTGTCATTTTAAACCATACACAGCCTGAATTTCAAATAGTGTCTATTTTAGGATTCTGCAACTACAACATTACGGGATGTCTCAAATAAAAATTAAGAGAAAGTCAACATATCTTAACTTCAGAACCATTAAGCAAGCAATGTCATTTTTTAAATGAATGGGTTTGTGGTTTAGGCGTTTTTAAATTCATATCTTTAACTATGATAGATGCACATTTTGTTTTTGTTCAAACAAAGAAGAAAGCTATATGTTTAAAAATGAATTCAATATTCCTAAATATATCTAATTCATTTTAAAATACTACATACAGAAGCAGACTGCAGAGGAAGAATATAGTAAGGTGGGGGAAGAAGCAGACCTTGAAAATAGACCATGTCTGTTGTAGGGGAAGGCTCAGAAATCCAGAGAAATATGAGCTCATTAAGAACTTTACTCATAAAGTGTCAAAAAGTAAAGATATCACAAAAGAATCAGTGTGACTGATTCAAGCCTGTCAATGAGCTTATATGCATGGGAAGCATGGACAATGAATAGGGAAGACTGAAGAGGAATTGACACCAGTGAATTATGTTGCTATTGAAGGATATTAAATATACTATAGATGGCCAGAAGACTAGCAAATATGAATTTCCATTTAAAGGAGAAGGTGCTAAGGCTCAGTTTTAGATACTTTGGAAATGTCATCAGGATGGACCAACCCCTGGAGAAGGACACCATGGTGTTAAGTAGAGGGTCAATGAGAAAGACCATCAATAAGATTGATTGGCAACAAGCTACTGGGGAAATGCAAGATAGCACTCACTACAGCCATAAGCCTCTTTTCTGACAGGTTCTGTCCTGGAACCCCCTGCAAAGCTGCTAGAGCCTGTTGTGACTTAGACTGTGGCTGATGAATAATTTCTTAATAACCAGCAGAAGATAGGCTTGGTTTATAGAAGGTGGCTCCAGGGTCTATGAACAAACTCTGTTGTGGAAAGCTGCTGCATTAAAACTAGCAGATGGGAAGACCTTGGTTGAAGAAGGTAAGAACCAGTCAGCTTAATGGGCTGAACCGCATGCTGCTTTCCTAGTCATGATGGAAGACTTGGACAATGGTGAGAGACTGTACATTTGGTTTTTTACCTATTCATGGACAGTGGCCAATGGCCTAGTTATATAGTCAAGCATATGAGCAATGGAAAAGTGGACTTTTAGAGGAGTGCCTGTGTGAAGTACCTACCTATAGGACACTCTTTAAAGGGCACATCAGAAAGTAATACATTGATCCCCATCAGTACAATCCCCTTCCCAGATCAGAAGGTCACTGGATTCAACAACTGAACATGGTGGCATCCTCCCTTGAGGTGGACAATGCAGATGGCTATGGGGCAGATTTCCCTGAGGAAGGGGGCACCCTGAAAATAACTGGGAGATTGTTTATGTCAGACCAATGACACCAGTGGCACCAGGAGGCCAAAAATGGGTCCTTACCAGAATAGATACTTACTCTTACCTAGGCTTTGCATATCCAGTAACATATGAAATGCTAAAGAACAAAACAATTGTTCATGTATTAGAACAAAAGATACAGTAGCAATGTGGGCCACCAAGTTACAGCTCGTTGGTTTAAGCAGCACACTTTACACCCCACAGGGCACCGCTGTGAGTGAGGCACATCCTATTAGGCATGAACATACCACACTGCATGCCACCCTCAGAGTAATAGTTTGATAGGGAACTGGAATGGGCAATTGAAACATTTATCATCTAAAAAGGGGGGTGGGGAGACTAAAGGCCTGGGGGGATGGCTTACACATTTTCATGAGTTTCATCCGATGAAACATTTCTCACCTTTCAGAATACTGGGAGTGTTCACAGCAAAATGATTGAAAGAAATGAGTCAATTATTCATATATGAAAGAGGTAGTGGCCAGAAGAGCCAAGGAATGGCCTATAAGGGCAGTGAATTGTTTAATGAGGCTCTTCTAGTCAAAGTCTTCATAGTCAAACTTCCACCAAACAACCTTTTCTCACAAAGGTCTGGATATGGATGTGGCAGAAAGACACTGATAGGATTTGCCTGTGAGTAACTGCTAGTTGGCTGCACCATGAGTGCCATATAAAATGGGCTTATGAGAAGCAAAATGAAGAATTCCTCCCCCAACAACGACCTCCATGGAGCACATCCTTTGGATCCTACACCTAGTTCTCCGGCCTGATTTCACCAATTTCTACAGCCTTGAGGATAAAAAGAATGCTCCAGGTGGATGCCTTATTTTTGATTAGAGGCTTGCCAGCACCCACAAGATGTGAGCCAATTTCTTTTACATTATATTCTGAGTGGCCATTGGAGCAACTTTCATAACTCTGGGGCATAATCCCTATTGGCAAAGAAGTTATCTTTAGGGCTGATAACCACTAAGTCAGCAGTTCAAAACTACCAGTTGTTCTGCCAAAGAAAGTCGAAGTTTTCTACTCCCATAAAGAGTTGCAGTCTTAGAAACCCACGGGGGCAGTTCTCCCATGTCTTATATAATAAGTCACTTTGAGTAGGAATTAACTTGAGGACAGAAAAAAGAAGAGGAAGGAGAAAAATGAGAAGGAGGTGGAGGGAAATGGATGCTGTCAGAGTGATGGAGCGGTAACTAAAATCTACTTAGGGGATGAAGCCTACTACAAATCTTAAAAAGGAAGAACATGGTCAGCATGGCTCAAACAGAAGAAACTGAAGAACAAATTCAAGCCTGGTGTTGGAATATTGAAATATTTTATGGAAAAATAGTACATTATCAGGAAGCTTCAAAGGCAGAAAGAAGTAAAGCACAGAGTCACTGTACCAGAAAGCATAGGTTGACTTTGACTTAGAAGAGCCTCAGGAAGCAATTCATTGCCCCTCTAGGTCACTCCATAGCTCTTTTAGCCAATATCTCTTGCGTACATGAAGAATTGACTCATCTCTTTCAATCATTTTACTGTGAACACTCTCAAGAATAAGAGTATTCCTGAATCTTTTCAAGATGTAGTAAGTGAATAAGAACCAAGTATGCTGAAGGAAAAGGTGCCACATTGTCCTGAAGGCAGTAGACATAAACAAGTCTCTTGGAAAGTGTAGAATACTCACTGAGATTCTTCAATAAGCTGAAGCACTAGAAGTACTCACTGGTCTATGCCAAGCAATTTGGATCCCTGGTACCTGCCCCTTGCAAAGAAAGGTAACCCAACAGAAGACAGAAATGCTTTGATTTGGTTAAAGCTTTCAGAGCAGTTGAATTTCTTTCTTTCGTGCCATTGATTCTTTCTCATAGACATTATCTCATTTTATTTTGGATGTAATCCAGTCACATGCTTACAAGGGCAGCATAGCTCTACTAGAACATTTCTAGAAACCTGGCTCAGAGGAGGAAGGAGAGTTCAGTTGAAAACCATATGAGTCTGTAGTGGCAGAAATGGACCCAACTATCTTACTGTCTTCAAGTTGCCACCTTGTTTTCCCCATTTTCAGAGCTAGAGATGACAAAGGTATGAGGCTCCAGCACTGGCCCTTATCCAATAGGACTGCCCAAAGATCACCTCTTAGTCCATCAGGGAAATTATCAGGTTTTAGGATGAATACATTCAAGTTCCCAGAAGTGCTATATTTTTACAGCTTTATCTCTTGGGTCACAAATGAAAGTCTCTCCCTCCCTCTCTCCCTCTGTTTCTTAAATTCATATCATTGCAACTCCACAGAACTGCCAGCAGTGTCAGTTAACTCTTCCTTTTGTTTCCTGTCATTACCACCACACAAATTCCCCTTACATGTGCTTACAGTAGACTTGATTCAACATCTTTGAGGTTCAGTTCTGAACTCGCTCTCCCTATGGATGGCAGCCTGGGGACCTCTGTGGCTTCCATTGAGCAGCTTGGCAAGGGTGCTATAGCTCAGTATTGGAATAGCCTCCAAATATTTAAAGAAAGCATGCCCAGGTCAGCACACTGGACTTCCTTCACTTGACTCTCACAAGAAGAATGACGGTGCCGGCTGGTGCTATTATTATCCACCTTTTATGGTGGAGAGGCGCCCTTGTGGAATCATGGTTACATGTTGGGCTGTGATCAGCAAAGTCAACAGCGTGAAACCACCAGCGGACCCACAGGAGAACGATGGAGTTTTCTATCCCTGTCAACGTGTGCCGTCCCACAATATCACAGGCGCAGTTCTGCACTGTTCCCTCGGGTGCCCAGGAGTCAGCGTCGACTTGATGGCAGTGAGTTTGATTTGTGGTTGTTGAAGAAAGTAAAGCACAGAGGATCTACGCCATTTCTTCAAGAGCACCCTCTCTGGGACATAGAGCCCAATGTATGTTTTAAAAACTATGGCTTAGAAGGTATTTGTTTGTTACCCATTTTTAGTTCAGAAACTACATGAATTTATTCAAACTGCTGGGGGGGGGGGTATAGTGAAAATGAAGGGAAAAGAACTTCAAACTACAAGCCTAGAAAAAGACCTTTTAGGGTCTTGAGTTTAATAAGCACTGAATACATTCTTACAGATTGAAAAGCGTTTCAGAAATCAAAAGTTAAGAGTTTCTATAGTCCTCCGCGCTGTAAATTAAAATTTTGGTTTAGTCACTTAATTTACCCTTCTTAGCCTTGGTAGAATTTATTTAATTTTTTTTTGAAAAATGAGTATAAACTTACCTTACAATAATTGCTATTATCAAGTTTTTAGATAGCAAGTAAAATATTCAACCATGGGCAATAAAATATTCTGGAGGTGAATAATTACAAATTAATTAAGGGGCTCACAGTCAAGATCTTCCAATCCTATATTTTCACTGATCTCAGTCAACTGGCCTTTCTTTCCTAATCTTTTCACCTCTTGGTAACAAAAGAAGGACTGTCTCAGGACTAGCTATCTTTATTTTGCACAGTAGTATTTAAAGCAGAAAAGACAAAGAAAGGGGGTCAAAGGGGGTGTGAGACTTCTTTTTAGGACTCCCCTCGAAGCTCATAGAAGATTTCACCTTATGTATAATTGACCAGAACTGGGTCACATGTCTATAAATAAATCACTAGCGAAGAGGAATGGTATTGATGAAATTACCTTAAATTTCACATGAGTTAGCTGGTGCAGTGGTTAAAATTTCTTGCCTGCTAACCGAAAGGTCAGTGGTCTGAAAGTTGTACCATTCTGCCTTCATTTGACTGAGAACTGAGGCCTGCAGGGCTGCCATCGCTGATATCAACTCAACAGCAGTGGGTTGGAGTGTTATCGCAGAGTTGAGAACATAAGGCTCAGAGAGAAGTGAAAAAGCCGAGCATCAAATCCTCGTCCGCATGACTCTGAAAGTGCACTTGTATCAAGAGTTTGGAGATGCTTATTTTGAAAATCTTTTTAAAGTAAATATAACAGAAAGTTGAAATAGGCTCGCACTAAACCCTAGCTACAAGTTAAGGACAATAAGTTCTTACATCTTGGCCCTGCTTGATACTCACGCTCACTCAGAAGGAAACACAGAAGATATGGCTGCTTTAACAAAGTGTGGTGAAGAAAGTAAATGGTGTCCCGCTACCAGATGAAATAGCACATGGAGTCTTAAAGCTTCATTTCCAAACAAGCAGCCATCTAAGTGCAATGTCAACAATGTCCACACAGGAGAAGCGCACCAACATCAGTAACACAGGAATTATAAATCATATAATCTGAAATGAAAGAAGGGAATAGTATCAGAAACTAAAGTGTGAATATCTGGTTTGCAGAAGGCTATGGATGACAGAGGGAACCCAAGATACATCTGTGGGATCTACATAGGAAATACACCTCTGGGGAATTCCCTCTATCCCTAATAAAGGGGTGGGAGGAAAGTAGTTACCAAATAGAGTGCTTTGGAGAGATGGCTACAGATGGTCAAAATGATGAACCTGACTTGAATGTCTAAAACATTGCTGGTTGATCCCCCTCTCTGTGCACGTTACATCTGCACTGGTTTTCAGCATTTCCTGTATTTGGGAGGGAGGTTGTTTGTCTATCTTGGGGTTTATCTCAGGTGTATAATATATTTGGGGGTCACCTTCTTGAATTTGTATTATATGTTTTTCTGTTTTTCAGTCTATGAAATCCACGATTGAAGAACCTATGGAGATAGCAAGTTTCTGGGGGGTGCAATTGTGATGGGATGGGGCATAAAAGGGAGCTTACATCAAGGAATACAAGAAAAAAGACAATGTTTGAGACTGACTATGGTAGCAACTGTAAAATATTGCTTGATGTGACTGAACTATGGAATAGGAGGAATATGTGGCCTTCCTTGTATTTTTCAGACTTCCACCTCACAGTTCATATGATATTGGCATTAACTCCCAATAAAATGGTTTTGAAGACATTGTTTTTAAAAAAAACTAAAGTTGTTTGTTAGACATCACCACACAGTAAATACTGACACTACATGCAAATTTCACAAAGGAGTCATTTATCAACTGGTGATCACATTATTTTTAAAAATACTTTTATTGGGGAACTTTACATGTCTTATCACAATCCATATATCAATCCAGTGTGTCAAGCACATTTTGCACATATGCCACTATCATTATTTTCAAAGCATTCTCTTCCCACTTGAGCCCCTGATAGCAGCTCCCCATTTCCCTCTCCCTTCCCCACCTGCCATCTTTCCCTAACCCTTGATAAGTTACAGATTATTATTTTTATATTTCCTCTGCCACTTCTCACCCACTTTTCCATTATTCATCCCCCTTGGAGGAGGGTTTAGAGTGATACTTGTGATCAATTCCCCCTTTCTCACCCAACTCTCCCCTAATCCTCCTGGTATGTCTACTCTCATTTTTGGCCCTGAGGGGTTTTGTCCATCGTGGATTGTCTGTGTTTCAGACTCTTACCTAGCAGTGTGCATGCTCTGGTGTAATGCAATTTGTAAGGGAGAGTTGAGGTAATTATAATGGGGAGAAGGAAGCACCAAAGAACTAGAGGAAAGGTGTGCGCTTCATCGGCACTACACTGCACCCTGACTGGCTCATATCTCCCTGGGACCCTTCCAATTGTCCACAGATGGGCATTTGGTCTCCACTCCGTGGCCCCAGTCTCATTCACATTGAATATGGTTTTATTAATCACATTCTTAAATAACTTTGTCTTAGGCTCTTAAATCTTACCCCTTCTGATGGCATAAACATGGTTTCAAATATTAAGGGACTATTTTTAAAAAGAGATTTTTAAAAAAAGTTATTCTGTTGATCTTCTGCTGCTTGTTTTTTCCTGCCCCCAAGCCTAGTGTGAGGTTTCATCAAGGGACCCACTTAGAGAGTTCGGCATACCTCTGCAGTTGGGATGACACTGCAAATTTAGGTTCAACACACATCTGCAAAGCTCTCTGGACCTTAGATGGAAGTCTGAAAAACACAAGAAGGCCATATATTCTTCCATCATAGAATATAAATTTTTAAAAAATCATTTTATTGGAAGCTTGTCCAACTCTTATCACAATCCATTCATCCATTGGAACACACTATTTTTGTATGGTGATTCTATCCTTCCTTCTAGTAGGACAGTGGTTACGTGGGGAGCTGCTAACCACCAGCTGCTACATTGGAAAAAGATGGGGGGTTCTACTCCCAAAAAGTTACAGTCTTGGAAACTCAGAGGGGCAGTTTTCCTTGTCCTGTAGGTTTGCTTTGAGTCTGAATGGACTTGATGACAGTGAATTTGGTTTCCATCAGGACGGAAAATCTAGTTCTTCACTCCTGGAATCCGGGCTGGACTTTGCATTTCCTTTAGCCACTAAAATGGGAGCACTGCAATGTTTAGGAGCTTTAAAATTTAGGCTTTAGAGGCTTTCCAACTTAAACTGTTGCTCTCTTGAAAGACTGCACTTGAGACTGCTATGTAGAAAGTCAGCCGCACCTGCTGGAGGATGAAAGAAATGGGGGGTGGCGGGAGGCTTCAGGAAGCTCAGGCAACAGCCAGCACCAACTGTTAGACTGTGTGTGAGGCCATCTTGGATAGTCTAATGCTCCAGCTGAATGCAGTCCATCCGTAAACCCAGGCAAAGCCAGCAGAGAAATCTGTCAGCCAGTTCAAAGAACCACGGGAATGAAATCATTATTTTAAGCCACTGTGTAACTGGTTCAACGATAGCTAACTAAAACAGCTGGCTAGTTACTCCAAAACAAAGGAGAGGTTGCAGCTGGACGGGTGTCTGCCTGCATGCTAGGATGTATGGAGGGAAAGGGGGCATGAATGCGGGCACAAACATAGGGAAAAAAAACTGATCTAAAGTTTTTAAAAATACTGGTCTGCTCAAGGAGATCAGCTTGTCATAAGCAAGTCTGTGAGGGTTGGTTCAACCAAGAAAACTAGAGAAAAGATAAATGAGGGGGAAAGAATGATAGATGCAGAAAGGAAAGAGAGTGCCAAGAAATGAACAGACGACTTGAGAAAAATGTGGCACCCAAAACAGAGGACAGGAATCATATATGTTCCTTTGGAGCTCAGAGGTACTCAGCAATTTGTCCTATAGTTCAGAATACCAAGTCATCTTAAGATATACCAATCAAGACCTTTCCTCTCCCTCTCCCTTCTCCATGGTCCCTTACTTCAATCTTGACAACACAAATTGTCAAATTAGGGGATGAAGTGAAATGCCAATGGGGGGGAGAAGAAGAAGAAAGGACATTGCCAATAGAAAACCCCAAACAAGACTTAAGGAGGGAGAAACAGAACATCTTATTTGTTTTAAGTTAAAGGTTTTTTTTTGTTTGTTTGTTTTTATGGTACTTTTCTTCTTTTTACTCTCTAGTGAAAATAAAACATAGGTAGATTTTTACAAGACTGATATGTTAGTACTTTTTTTGGAAGTAGTAGAGTAGCACCAGAGCAGTCCCAAGGACTTGGAAATTAAAGATGTCCCAAATGTTCAATTCTTCCATGATGCCATACCACTCCATTTACTCCCTACTCCTCCCTGGAGTACATGCCCTCAGGTGCCTGAATTCTGTGATTCACTGCAACATCTCAAAGAAAGCTCACAAAGCTTTATGCAAAGGTCTCTGGTGGCCTGGGATGCTGTTCAGCCCCAAATTTGAAGGTCAAGCAAAGGGAACACAAGTGCTGTGCTCAGAGTCAGTAACCAAATATGTGCAAAAACCAAATCAAGTCTTTGGGCTTCTGTCAAAGCTCAGAAACAAAACAGAGGTCACCAAAAGGGGGACTATGATGAAGTAGCTAGAAGTAGTTTTCCCAAGGGAAAACAAAGGACAATGCATGCTCCAGTCAATGTACACTTTAGTGAAACTAATTATGCTCACTGAGTCAGGCAATGATACTCACCCTCTTTGTCCATGCTGCCTTCCCCAGTAGCATAAACTTACTGCTCCCTGTGTCCTGTGTAATCTTTTTAGTTGCTGTTGTCAAACTGATACCATATAGATAAATCTTATAACAGCATAATGCTTAAGTCAAACATTCTTTACTAGTTAAGCCCAACTATTATTGGGTTTAAAAAGACTTCAGAGAATATAAGAGGATGCTTCAAAAGTTCATATAAAATGACATTAAATATTAATGGACCTTTCCTACAAACTTTTTGAAATATTCTTGTTTTTAACTTAATGTTTAAGGATTATGTCAAGGAAATAATTTCCAGAATTCATCCAGCCTCCATGGCTCCATAAAATCTTTATTCCATGATGTGTTAGTCTGGGAAGACTAGAGAAACAAATTCATGGAGATGCTCACATGTATATAAAGGAGAGGTTTATAGTACAAGAGGAAATTATCATTGGGAAGGACATCCTAACCCAGTTCAGCTCAAGTCCCTAAGCCTGATATGAGCCCATATGATGAACAGCAATCTATAAAGTCCTCTTCAGACTCACACAATACATAAAATGATGTTGAAAATAGAAGATCGCAGGTCAGTGGGTAGAAAGTCTTTGAACCCAGTGGTGTTGTAAACCTCTCAGCACTGGTAGGTGTCTCCATGGAACTACCTCAGTTCCCAGGGCTACATCACAGTAGGTTCATGTGACTTCTCCTCTGGGATATCTCACAGGAAATGAAGTAGTGGGAGAAAGAGTTTCTCCTGCCTCCAAGGAGGAAATGCCACTGGATTTTCCAGAATTCTCAGGAGAGGACCATGCCCACAGGGAGATCTCATTAGGTAAGATCTGACTGGCAAATGATTATATAACTATCACACATAACAATTTGAAATTCTCTTCTGCATTTATCCCCTTTTGATGAGAATTCTTCTAGAACCATTAATCAAAATATTCAATTGAGGTAGTGGGAAATCATCTAGCACTTGTGCTCTCATGGCAGAAGAAGTTATTGTTCATGGAGACAATCATACATCCATTTTCTCCTCATACTCCTAAGCTTCCTTCTACTGCTGATGCTTCAAGCAAATAGATAGCAATTGTACTTTCAATGGTTACTTGCAGCTCTAAAGACCCTAGGTACTATGTAATCAACACAGAGGTAGAACAGAAGTCTTAAATATGATATGAGGCTAATTAACTGAGATGTCCCATGAAGCCATCACCCCACCCCCCTAAACACATAAGGTCTTTTATTTATATGCAAGTCGTCTCAGCCGCTATTTTATGTACATATGATAACAGTGTTGCTGTGGTAATTACATAATCTGATATCAATTTGAAACTTGAGGGGATTAAGAATGAAGGGGTGGAGTCTAGTCTGTCAATAAGGCCTCTGTGTGGGCATGGCCTTCTCCTGAGAATTCTGGGAATTCTGATATTTCCTCCTAGGAGAGAGAAGAGATTCTCTCTCTTTCTGTTGACTCTCTGGGAGACATTTGCAGCTGACAAGATACATGGAACTACACTAGTGCCCTGAGCTGGAAAAGCCAAATGGACCTAACCTGATGCAGAACCTACCTTACCTACAATCCAGGACCTCAGGAAACCACATAGAGACCCCTGTCAATTCTGAGATGCTTCTAAATTGACCATATTTTAAGCGGGACACCATTGATTGGGGGGTGGGGGCTCTTGATTAAAATTTTGGTCTCTTGATTAAAATTTTGGTCTATATGGAGCAACAAAAATTTTCATAGAACGCAAAAATAATATTGCAATATATTTATTTTAATTTTAAAATGCTTCTGGCTATTGTTAAATTGTTTTTAAAAAAGCAGGGTGTCTGGTCACCTTGCTTATAACACCACTGAATTCAAAAGGCTTCCCACTCATTGGACTGTGATCTTCCTGCATTTGGTGTCATTGCATGCTTTTTGTAAGTCCGAAGAGGACGTGATAGAATCAGAAAAGGACATATAGGGTAATATCAGACTTATGGACTTTATGTAGGCTTGGCTGGGATGCTTTCTTAATGTACAATTGCCCTTTATATGAAGCTTTTACTTATACTCACATGAGTTTCTATGGATTTGCTTCTCTAGTTTTCCTGGACTAACACAGTTGCATGTATAGGGGATGGGGAGGGGATGTTGACCACTTAGTGCCTGTCAAGCAAAGTTATGACAACTTTTTCCAACTCAACTTTTTACCATTGTGCAATTTGATGACATCAATTATATTAGTTGTTTGTACGATCCTACCCTAAGTCAAAGATAATTTTTCATCCCCATAAACTGAGAGTCAGTTCTACTGACTTCTGTTAAATTGTAACTGTCCTTTCTGTGTACCTCTCACCACTGGTACCCATTAATAATGGTACCAAGTTCCCTGCATATGGCAGCATGTAGAACAACTTTCAATAACTGGGGAATATTCCATTGTATGGAATATAGGCTTAAAATGTTCATGAAAACATACATTATCTTTGTATCCCATTTTCCACTATCTTTTTCAAGTCCCCTTGTATGTACATTTTGTTTATCCATTAACTTATTCATTTTAACTGCTTAGACCTTTTGGTTATTGTGTACAGTTTGATTTTAACGACTATGATTGTAGACATTATGGAATTACATGCTTACATCTGAGACAGTAAACTAATTTTTCTCCATTCAAAACAATTTCAAGAGATACTAGAGCACAAGATGCTGCTGTGTTAGTGAAGAAGCACTCGTGACACAGAGTGATGTGTGAAACATCATCCTGAGTGAAGTTACTCAACCACAAAAGGACATATACTGTGTGAGTCCACTGCTGTAGGGACAAACAGCAGAAGGGACACAAGCGCAGTTGAGTAAGACCTCCAGTCTGCTGGCCAGGGTGGCCAGACAGCCTGGTAGAGAACCTGACTGGAACCAATGATACAGGCATCTTTATCTCTAGGTGTATATCTTGAAGGTCACTTTCATGGAGGTTCCTCATGTCAGCTGGATCAAACTGACAAGGGCAGGGGAGTAGATGTTGAGCACTTAATGGCAGCCATGCCGTTAATGGTGAGGAAGTTATTGTGATAAGGGTGACTGGTGGGAAAGTCAAATGCAGACAAAAGGGGAGAAGACAAGTGCATGTGTGTTGGCAGAATAAGGGAGAGAAACAATTTCCTAGTGTGTGTGTGTGTGTAGGGGGGGATGACTAACTATATTTCTAAGAAACCTAAGTAGGGTGTATGCCTGGTAATATGCACCTAAGAAGCCAAATTGTCCCAAGTTTCTGTCCATACCCTGGGAACCCAGCTCAAGCGCCACAGACCGGGGCATTGAATCATAGGTCTTCAAGGCCTACAATACATTTCAAAGGTCATACCAGAAAAATCTGATGTCTAAACTTCACAAGGTGAACCGGATTCTTCCTCCAACACACCTAAAACTTGAGAACTTAAGACTGAAAATTCATGGTATTTGAAGAATCAGAAGATAGCTATACCAAGGATATGAAATTGTCAGTAGTATAAACATTGCCTTAGTGAATCAATGACCTGCTTTGCAGTTTTATTATGTAATATAAGTATTACTCTGACCTGAGATTGATATTGTTCAAGAATATTTTTGCAAATTCCCTGACAATCAAACCTCATTTTTTATGTAAATAGTGTCCAGTCATGTAAGGATTTATTCTCTATAGGTGAATAATTCAGGTTTGCAATATATAGTTAGTCCACATTGACCCAATATTCCTCTCCCAAAAGTGTCTTAAAAATTAGTACCAGGAGTTAAACATTGACACTATTCATGTAAACGCCTTATTTTCTAGGGAGATGATTGATAAGATTCTTTACCATAAATGAGCAAGGAGGTCTTGAAGAGGAACCAAAAGCAGATAAAAAAACAGATCTAAGGATGAATTTGGGGCTCACACTAAATCCTAATTCTAATCTAAGAACAATTAGTTCTTGAAACATGGACCTACTGGATGTGTTCCTCAGGAAGGGAACACAGCATTTATGGGTGTTATAGCAAAATGTGGTGAAGAATTTAGAAGGTGCCAGATAGAATAGCATTTGGAGCCTGAAAACCTTGTTTCCAAGCAAGCAAGCAACTAAGTGAAATATCAACTGAGAAGTAAATCAGCATCAGTGTCCCAAGGATTGCAAATCATATAATCCAAAATGAAAGGAGGGAATAATATCAGAGTCTACTGTGAGAATCTGGTATGCAGAAAGCTATGGATGACACTGGGAGCTCAAGATACATTTGTGGAATCTATATAGGAAATAAGCCCTGATGGTTTCCCTCTGACTATAATTGGGGGGTGGAAATAAACTGGTTACCAAACACAGGGTCTTGGAGAGATGGCTGTAGAAGAGCAGAATGATAGATCTGACTTGAATGGTCAAAACTTTGTCACTTCATCCCCACTCTGATACACTATGGGCCTGATCTGGTTTTCAGTGTGTGTGTGTGTGTGTGTGTGTGTGTGTGTGTGTATTGAAGTTTATCTCTGATGCATTTTTGTCATTATGGGTATTTTTGCTATATGTTTTTGGTATATGAAACCCAGGATTGATAAGCATTTAGAGATAATACGTAGAATGTAGGGTCCTGGTATGGGAGGGATTGATCAAGGGGAGCTGATAGCAAGGAGTTTAAGATGGAAGAAAATGTTTTGCTACTGAATGTAGTAGCAATTGTATGATACCACTTCATGTGACTGAACTATGGAATGATATGCTATGTGTATAAGCTACCAATAAATTGTTTGTTTAGGGGGTGAAATTGATGTTTTCACCTCATTCTTATTCAGATGCCTATTTCTAAGAGACCTACTACTACAAGTGACTTACGAAGGACCAGTTTGTGAGCAGATGAATGTAGCTATAGGTTTCATGATTTAATTGATGGTTTCTGTGTAGTTTTCTCTACCTCAAAATAGCTCTTTTGTTGCAGTGCCTAAAAGTTCACCATTAGAGTCAACAAGATAAATTTACTATCTTTGTTGGGGGGGGGGCACTCGTCTAATTAAACTCATAGCAATTATAAAAGACTTGGGAGGAATGGCCCCTGTGGCTTTCTGAGACTGTCAATCTTTATGGGAGTGAAAAGCCTCAATTTTCTCCTGAGGAGTGACTAAGAGTTTCCAACTGCTGACTTTAGGGTTAGAAGGCCAATAGCTAATTCACTATGCCCCTGGGGCAGACCTATTGTTAAAATATGAACATTTGAATAGGCCATTGATTCATTATTGGAAATCCATTATAAAAAAAGATTTGTAGAGGGAATGAAATAACAGGAAACACTGGTGAAAGCAGGGGAACAGTGGCCAAGTATTACTGAAGACAAAGCTCACTGCACAATTTTGCCTGGGATACATATTGTACTTCAAACCAATGCCTCTTAACTTTTGACATTCTCAATAATTACCTCAAAAAGCACTAAGAATGCAAATTTCAAACACCAACCATTAAAATTCCTAGTTATATGTCTGCACGAGAAGCTGAAGATCACTTAAATGCAGTCTCCTCAGAGATCAAATTTAGCAATACTTTATTAGTATGAACGGATAGAAGTCCAAGACCAAATATCATTGTGGTGGTTGTATAATCTGGTGTCAATTTGAGAGGCTTATGAATGAAGTAGAGTCTAGTCTGTAAATCAAATCATAGCCAATGAGGTCTCTGCGTGGGCATGATCTTCTGAAAATTCCGGGAATTCCTATATTCCTCCTTGAAGGTGGGAAATACTCTCTCTCTCTCTCTCTCTCCTCATTCATCTGGAGACCCTCTACTGATAAGTCACATGGTGCTACGCCCTAGTAGCTAGAGAAGCCACACGAACCTACCTTGATGCAACCAAAACTATGGAGTTGGGGTAGCCACATAGAGATCCCTGCCACCACTGGGATGCTTGCAACACCCTGGATCCAAAAGACTTCCAACTCACTGGCCTGTGATATTCCTGCATTTGGCATCATTTCGTGTGCTGTGTGAGCCTGGAGAGGACTTTATAGACTGATATTGGACATATAGGGTAATATTGGGTTTATGGACTTGATCTGAATTGCCCTGAGATGTTTTCTCAATATCCAATTGCTATTGTAGATAAACCTCTTCCTTATACACATTTGAGTGTTTACGGATTTGTTTCTCTAGTCTACCCAAGATAACACAATCATCACAAACTTTTGACAAAGATTTCTGCATTAAAAGGCTTCTTGAAATAAATGAGGTCACGTGGAAGAAATTTCAAAGCTCTTGGAAAGAGCATGATATGTGATGTGTGCCATATTCCTTCAGTGCTAAAATGATTGCTACACATACCATCAATTTGGTGGGAAATTAAAACAAAATAGAGAAATTAGCCCCTTGAAAGCATATATATATTATAAGATAAACTGATGGTTTGAGTTACTAAAATGTGCAAAGCTACATGTATAAATCATGGTTTGGGGAGTGTACTTACACTTAAAAGATTTTATATTTTTTCAAATTCCAAAGGACAAATATCCTATTTATATAGCTCATGAACATTAGTTATACATCGTCTCATTTTTTGTGTGTGTGGCATCACTGCCCTGGTGGGAGCAGGAGACCTAGCCTTGCTTCTGGAGAGCTGCTGCTGGATTTGAACTGTCAACCTTGTGGGCCGCAGTCCCGCATTCAACCACTAGGCCACCAGGACTCAGCCACATCACATTTTTATCCCTTGATTTACTGCACTTGTTCACTTATTGGGTACTTTCTATTAAAAAGACCTTATTTCCCTAGAAATGGGAAGGGTTTCTAGGCGTTGTTCAGCCTCTGTCTTCATGCTTCTTTTGAATGCTAGTGTTGGGGAAGAATCTTGAAAGTGGACTGCCAGGTGAACTACAAAGTGTCTTGGAAGAGGTACAACCAACATGTTCCTTACAAGCAAAGATGAGCCTTCCTCTTGGTCATATTATCAGGAGAGATCAGCCCCTGGAGAAGGACATCATCCTTGGGGAAGCAGAGGGCCTGCCAAATAAAAGAGGAAGGCCCGCAACAAGATAGATTCATATAATGGCATCAAGTATAACAATTGTGGGGATGGTGCAGAAGTGGGACCCTCTCCTTCTCTTGTACATACGTTTGAGTCAGCACCGGGGAAGAGAAATTGCCTCCACCAGGGTTAGGATATGGTTAGGTCTTGGCATGGGTAAAGGGTAAAGGGTTAGAGTAAAGGGTACTAATACATTTGGTTAATGCATGCTTCAGGTAAACCATTCTAAGAAGACAGACGATAGCCTGCTCTTGAAAGCTTTCACTAGCTATCCCATAGTTTCCCATGGAATAAACCCATCTGGATGCTTCTCTTATAAAGATAGTACAACGAACATCAGAGATCAAAAAGCAGGGAAGAAAAGGTCATTCAGGGAAACCACATGTTGACGTGGCCACCATACTGTCAATTCCAACCCACAGCAGCCTCTGGTGTGTCCGAGTAGAATTGTTCGCAGCTTTTCAACATCACTTTTTTCAGAAGTAGATTCCTAAGCCTCTCTTTGAAGCAACGCGGAGGAGACTTGAACTCCCAAACTTTTGGTTATCAGTTGTTCCCACCACCCAAGGACTTTTTATTAGGATTTCATCAACCTTCCAACATGAGCCAAGCCCTTCTAGGATCTAAGGTCAACAGCTCAGAAGCAGCCCTAATACTCATATAATCAGAGAGAGCCGCAGTGCGGCAGAACACATTTTTACTATCCATCTTGGGGAATGTTTTCCGAAAACTGAAAACCAAGGCTTTTATAACAGATTGATTCACATCTCAGAAAGGTGGGGGTAGGGGGAAGTCTTTTTGTAAACTAGTATGAGAAGCTGGCGGTGGCATATCAGTCTTTCCAGGCAAAGGCACTGTTGGTCCTAGGAATTTAAATTCTTAGACTAGAAGTCTGTCGGCCTTGTCCTGCTTCTTCCACAGCGTCATCCCTCCTCCACTCTTCAAGCCTGAATTGATTCATTTTAGGTTTTATTGGATTTAAAGTCATTTCAGTCACTATTTTTAACTGTTTTCGCACTCCCCCATTCTTCTCCCCCCACTCGCTTCAAGCCTCACATTAAATTATACATTCTCTCACATGTCTCATTATCTTACATTTTTTCTGCTGTTCCACAGCTGCTCTGCTACATTCTTGCCTCAGCTTTGTTTAGTGCCAAAGAGCTGTTTTTTCTAACACTTCGAAAACACACGGCATTTTTTTTTATGGGTACAAGTATCTTTGCTTCTGTCAAATAAAATCTTGATTCATAAGGAAAACATTTTAAGTATTGTAGGTGTTTTGAAAGAAATTTTTAAAAGCTCATTAAAAATAGGTGTTTCTAAGGAAAGGGTTTGACTACTGTCTGAAAATTGCATATATATATATATATATATATATATATATACACTTCTAAGTATTTTTAGATATATGTGTAGGTTCCCCGGTCACCTTCTGTTTGTTTGTTTTTGCCTGTCATGTGATTATTTTTTGGAGTAGTCTAATTTATAAGATCTTGGACAACACACACACAAAGGTGACATTTTTCTTAAAGCTTTCTCATATTGTACACATGTAGAAAGTATTTTACAAACTGTCGTAGTTGCTTAGGGTGGCCATAACAAAATGCCACAAAGTCAATGGCATTAAAGAACAAAAATGCTTTTTTTTCCCCAGTCTGGAACCTAGAAGATGGAATTCGGGGTGTTGGTTTTGTAATTTTCATCTGGGAACTCAAGAGAGAAACTATGCACATCTCTCTCCTTGTTTCTGCTGGATTCTGGAATAGTTTGGTGTTTCCTTCTGCTTGTAGATGCATTTGCCTCCATCTTCATACCGTATCTGTCTTCCGTGTGTGTCTGTGTCTGTCTGTCTGCCCATGGTTGTTCTCCCTTTTATAACTCACCACTCATTCAAAAGGGATTAGAATGAAGACCAATCCTATTACTGTAGGATTTGCCTAAACCTATCTTCAGAGAAGGGCGTGATTTCCCCTTACTATTTATAGATACAGCATATTTTTTCCCTGAGGGACAAAATTTAATCCATAACACCTGATGGTTCCGTGGATACAAGGGGGGCTGCTACCTGTAAGTTTCTTGGAAATCACCAGGTGGCCTGCAAAAGAAAGATGGTGCCACAGGGGAAGTGTTGGATGTCACAGTCAGAAACCCACTGTCCTACAAGGTCACTAGGAAGTGGAATCAACTTGGAATCAACTTGAAGGCAGTGAGTCTGGTTTGGGATGTGTGTGTGTGTGTGTGTTTTTTCATTAGCGTGCTGCATAGTAGCAGATGCTGTTGGTGCATTTCCCCTATCTCCTGAATTGTCGTTAGCAATCAGACTTGAGGATATGACCTTGGACCTCATGGGTGAGTCATTAGGAAGCAAGTGGCTGCTTTCTAAAGCGCCTCTCTCTCCTTGAATCTCAAAGGTCGGTGGGAACTTCCCCATGACTGGAGTCTTTGCTCCACACTTGGGTTTCATCGCCTCTTCACCCAATCACCAGCGTGCATTCTGTCTAGGTCTGCCATCGTGCTACCAGAGCCCCAGTTCGTGGAAAGTCTGAGAGCTTGCCAGAAGTTCAGGGGGATGTGGAGAGGAAAAGCAGGGGAGACAGGATGGTCTTTTAATCAAAGCAGAGTGTGAAACAAAGCACATTTTCTTGAGCCATGACTCTAAGGCAGAACTAGCGCTGCGGAAAGACTTGCTGCAACATGGAGAAAGGCATCATGCTTGGTTAAGTAGAGGAACAGTGAAAAGCATGAAATGCGCTCAATGGGATGGATTGGTACAGTGGCTGCAATGGGCTAGAGCATAGGAGAAATTGTGAAGAGGGCATGAGACCGGACAATGTCTCATTCTGTTGTATATGAGATTACTATGGCTTGGAACAGACGCCATGGCAACGAACAACACAACAGCAACAAGCTGGATCTTTGCTTGGTTTCTTCCTCTAACCTGTCTCTGTTCTCATTCCCTTCCTAATCTCTTGTGATAGTTGCTGAGAGTATTTCTTTGCCAGCTACCTTTGTCTGTGGGTCTGCCTCTGGGGAACACAGTGGAGCGACTTAGCAAGAACGTGAAGTAAAGGTTCACAAATGGAAAATGTATAAAACCTTGAACCATAAAAGTATGTCTTGTGCAAGCCACTCTCCCTGAGTTGAGCATCAGAAAGGTGAATTAAATCACCCAAGTTCTCATGGCCTTGAGGTTCAAAGACTACAAAGACTATATTATTTCTGTGTAGTGCTTTTTTCATTTTCTGAGTTTCTCAGGATGACTAGACAATAGACGGTGTCTATTAGATTATATATACAGTTAGAATTGATGTCAATTGAGAAAGACATAAATATAAATTCAAGTTCAAGTTAAAATCTGAGTTTTTATTTTCTTCCTCTTCTTCTCTCTTGCCCCCGCTTCCTTCTCCTTTTTTCCCATCCATATTTACCACAACAAGCAATACCACTAACGGAAAAATTCTGACACTGATTCTGAACACACACCCACTCCCAAAGAAAAGGATTTGCTTGCTGCATCAGCACAAATGTCAATCAAAAAAAGAGCAATGCAGTCTCTTTTCCAGTGTCAAACTGCCCTCTTCTCCAAAGAACCCCAAGGGATACAGGCCAAAACTTCCCCAGGTGCTCTCATAGCCAAAAGGGGAAATGAGTACATACATATGAATGAGTTTGACTAGAATTACTTATAAATAATGAAGGAACATGCAACACTTTCCCCCTCATCACATCTTCCCGGAGCACATGCCAAAAAGGCATCTGCTTTTTGAGTGTGATGTGAAGGGCACAGAAAAGTCATCCTGGACCAGCTGCGTCTCCTCTCCAAAGACCGGCCAACCATCTGAACTTCTCCAGATTTTAGTCACTCCTTTGGGTGAAGCACAATCTCTAGGCAGGCTCAATTAAATGTATCTGTGTATTCCCTTAAAAAGATAGCAAATTACCTCATTATCAACTCAACCCATTTGTGGGGATTTGTTCTTCAGAGCAGGGCTCAGAAGAACACAGACAGACATATTTTGAGGGGTGTGATAACAGGCAAGCCCATCTAGATAACATGATATGATCGCCAAAGACATGCAACTAGCACGAGCACTATAAGGTGAAGGGGGAGCACCATGGAGTGGATATTGGGGGGGGGGTGGCACCAGTGGACTCCTAGCAAGGGAGACATGAAGAAAGCCTGTGTCTATGTCTGTCATATACTTACTATGTGACCTAAGGTAAGGAATTTTGTTCCTCAACCTCCTCATTGGTAGAATGAAAGAAATCATATCATACATACAATTTATGGAACTGAGGATAAGAGGTGAATATATATATATATATATATATATATATATATATATATATCCTCAGGCAAGCAGTAAGGCTTCAAAATGTGTGAGCTATTCTTTTTTTTCTTCTTCTTCACTGTGCAGCCCACTTCAGTGGCTGAAGCCCACAGTGTAAAGCAAGCAAAGTTTCAGGGTTACAGTTTGCTTTGGCATGGAGCACTATGAGAGGCCCATGGGATTGAACCTACCATAAATCCAAACCCATGCACGTGTGAGTTATTCTTAATGCTTTGGATATCGTTATTTGTATTACTAGAAAATATAATGATCCACAGTAAAGTGCAAAATATTTTAGAACCCAGAGTACTGTGTGGGACAATACTGGAGACTTGTGCCTAATCTGACCCCACCACACTGGGGTGAAGCACGAAGGGCTTACAACAGAGCAGCAAGGGGAGCACGGCAATGAAGTGCCTAGGGAATACTAAAAACAGACTTTGGGGCTGAGGCCTGGCACCCCACTAGACTCTACCAGGAAGCACTCCTTAAGGTCAAAAAATAATTTGTAGGCTTTTTTTTTGTCATTGGTTTTGTTTTGTTGTTGTTGTTGTTGTTTTACTTTTCTTTTATTGTTCTATTCCGTTCTGCCTTGGTTTTGTGCTTATTATTGTCTCTGCATGTATATATACATAAGATATCCTGGATAAACCATCTGGGGGAAAAAACAATGGGACCAACGGTTCTTGGGGGACTGTGAAGGGGGAGGTGAGGGAAAGGAAGGGTGGTGCCAATAAACCCAGGGAAAAGAGAACAATAAGTGATCTAAAATCAATGACCAGGGGGGCATAGGCATGCCTGGTGGGGCTTGATCAAGGACAATGTAGCAGCAAGAAATTACTAAACCCAAATGAAGGCAAAACATGATGGTGGGGCAAGAGGAAAGGAAAAGGAAATAGAGAAAAGAACGAGGAGGCAAATGACATTTATAGAAGCCTAAATACAGGCATGTACATATGTAGATACATATAGAATTAGAGGGGAATAGAATTATATGTGTATGTTAAGAGTTAGGTTGCAAATGAACATTGAGTCTCAACTCAAAAACTCCCTTAACACAAGAACATGTCGTTCTAACAATCTGGCATTCTGTGATGCTCACCTTCCCAACATGATCACTGAAGACAAAATGGGTGAGCATAAGCAAATGCAATGAAGAAAGCTGATGGTGCCCTGCTATCAAACGAGATGGCATCTGAGGTCTAAAACAGCTTGAAGATAAACAAGCAGCCATCTAGCTGAGAAATGGCAAAACCCACATGGAAGAAGCACACCAACCTGTGTGATCATAAGGTTTCAATGGGATCAGTTATTAGGCAACAAAGACCCAGGACAAAAAATCATATTAATGTGAATGAGGAGGAACATGGAGTGGAGACCCAAACCCTATCTGTAGATGATTGGACATCCCCTTACTTAGAGATCACAAGAAAGAGACTAGTCAGGATGCAGTATAGCACCAATAAAACATACAATTTTCCTCTAGTTCTTTAATGCTTCCTTCCCTTTCTATCATGACTCCAGTTCTACCTTACAAATTCAGTTAGACCAGAGCATGTACACTTATACAGATAAGAGCTGGAAACACAGGGACTCCAGGACAGATAAACCCTCAGAACCAATAATGAGAGTAGCACTATCAGGAAGGCAAGAGGAAGCTATGGGGAGCACGGGGGAATTGATCACAATGATCTACATACAACCCCCTCCCAGGGGGATAAGAAATAGAAAAGTACATGAAGGGAGATATCAGTAAGTGTAAAACATAAAAGACAATAATAATTTATAAATTATCAAGCGTTCATAAGGGAGAGAGGGAGAGAAAAGGGGGATGTGCTTATACCAAGGACTCAAGCAAAAAGAAAATGTTTTAAAAATTATGATGGCAACAAGTGGACAAATGCGCTTGACACAATGCATGTATGTATAAGTTGTGAAAAGAGCTGTCCAAGCCCCCAATAAAATAATTTAATAAGTTAAATAAATAAAGATTTTAGAATGAGATTCAATGGCAACAATTTAACTTAGGTAGGTTTATCCCTTTAACTATAAAATAGAGGAAGCCCAATCAAGACAAGCTAGAAGAAAATTAAGCTTACTTTATAGTTCAAAAAATGCCCTGAAGTCCACGTCCAGTCCTAGTGTCTGAACAGTCTCAGGTGCCAAGGTTTCCAATGTCTGAGTTTCCAGACACAAATAATCACCAAGAGATACATCTTAGTGAACCCACACCTTTGACCTATTGCTTAGCGATTGAGCACATTATGAAACATTCCATCACACTATCAGAAGGTGTTCTCTTGAATCACTTCTCTTTGCTTTTCCCCCATCACTCTACAGTTGGTTTTACTACATTGCTTGGGCTCCTAATTTTGCTTCGAAAGTACATGATATATCCACAAAGATTTATAATCATTCTCTTAATTATTGGATCTATCCACCTGCTTTCAACATTTATCTTAATTCATTTGTGGGTTTGACAAATAATGGATGGATCCTGATTGCATCAGGCCATATGGTGCGAGCTGGGAAACAGCACTAAGAAGGCAGATATCCATATCCATATCTGGTGTGATTAGAGTGCTACAAGGCAGTTTACTCTGACTCTCTTCCCTGGTGAGCTTTACACAGAGCAAAATACCCTCTTGGACTAGAGATGCCAGTTTGCTGGTGGCTATTGAAAATGGGGAGAGTAGAATACTAGTTCTTACATGGAATTTTGAAACTGGACCTGGCTTTTGGAGAGGCTTATTAAAGATTTGAAAATGCCAACTTTCCTTCTTCAATTATGCCTCTGGGTTTAAGAGGTTTTAAAGGAGTAGCTTTTGGAAGCCAAACAAGGGAAATCTGAAATATAAAAAGAAGTCAGGCAAAAGAGAAGGACATGGACATATTAAACTCTGAAGGGTGGAAAAGAGGACTTTTGAATTTTAATCCTCTTCACTAGAGTGTTTGTAATTGTTGATCTTGTATGGAATCTAATAGTTCTAATGAAAAATATGTTGGACTTTGGGTCCAAGGATATCATCATTATAAGTACATAAGTGCTTAGGACAATATAATTCTCTCTACAGTACTGCTGCTGAAGGCTTTGATCCATGATGTATTACTTACTTATTTATTGATTTATAAAAATGAGCTGTCAAGCTTTCCCTAAGAAGTACAAGGGCACATGAACAAAACGTAGGAAATATACAACCACAAAAATAAACCACCAAGTCTAAACCAGATCCCCTAATGTCCAGGGCACTCTGCCTAGGTGAGTAGGATAAATCAAAAATGTACTTTCTAGACACACCCTGAATGTCAACAAACAGAACTCTTTAAAGCCCAAAGAAGGAAGTTATATAATAAGGGCTTATATGAGACATAATATACATTGGCAAAGTCCTGATCTAAACACTACAGATTTATTTACATTTGGCCCTTCTTCAGAGACCGGCCCAAGACTCTCACCAGAAAATATGAAGAGTATGATATCTTAAACACCAGCAGGGCCAGAGGTCCCGTACTTGGCTTTCAGTATTTAGTATTATTTTAAGCCAATTAAAATAATTTGGTTCCAGAGTGGAAAGATTCCATTAAATAATAGCTTTGTTCACTGTGAGTGTGGGTTGTGTGGGTTCTTTATTGGGAGAACAGAACTGTAGAAACAGTGGGTAGGGATTTAATTTAGGGGAAGGAAAGAGGGGTTTTCTAAAATCACCTTCACCTAACAAACAAAGACTAGAAATCTGGCAAAACAGGTCCATATTGTCAGTCATTTCAAGTGATTTAGGTCCAAAATAGAATATTTATCATTCTCAAATTTTCTCTATAACTTAAAATTTTAGAACATGGATATTGTGTTATTTTTTCTCTCAGTATTTAACCACTTGGTGCCAAAGATATATTACATATACATTTTCTTCTTTCCATTTCAATGCCCAGCTGAAACTCATGATCTCTTTGGATGTGCCTTCATTCCACTCGGTTAATGACAGTCACTTGACTAAATGCCTATAATTTGCTATTAATTTTAGTTTGCCATAGACGGCCAATTCCTGCATTGACTGAATAGGCAAAAATGAAAATAAACAAAAGTTAACTTTGGTCCAGAATTATCCCATTTGGCTAATGGCATGTTACCAAATAATTGCTAAATTCTGTTTAATTGGGGTTGTATAATTCATCGTTTGTGCCAGTCTTCCCTGTAATATGAAGGGCTTTCGAATTGTGTTAGAATTGCAGCACAACGGGGAAAGGCAAGCGTTCTGTAACTCATGCATTCGATTGAATTGCATTTTGTGGTGTGCCACTGTTGCCAAGTCAGTAAAATGTCCTACGTGGAAATTTGCACAGGTCAAGGTGATCCAGCTTCATGCTGGTCTCTGCTTCTATCATTCTCAGAACCTCTCAATCATTGCTGAAAGCCCCAGCATCTTCTGTGGTTTTCTCCAACCACATGTGTGTCCATGGGCACTTCTTGATCAGCCCAGGAAGGCCTCGGACACTGAAGTCGATACCACTACAACAAATGGCTCTGTGGTAACCCAAGGCAGTGTCCAGCTAAAACGTGTGCAGTCATTCCCTCAGAGTTTTCCCCCCTGCATTTCTGTCTCTGAAGAGGTCAACGCCTCAAAGTTGGGTTGTTTTCCACTTCAGATTCATGAATCGAGTCCAGTACACTAGACATCTATTGATCCCAAGGAGGAAAATAATACAAGTCTCTGGGTGGAGGGAGGGGAAATGGAGGGGGTGGGGGGGTGCAGGAAAAGACTGCTTTGACTTCTGTTTTAGCCTTTTCTGCATCTCTTCTGATGCCTATTATGCTGCCTCTCTTGTAAATTACTAACCTGGCAATAAAGGGTGGTGTCTCTTAGTGGTACAGAAGAGGAATATAGCCAGCTGCCAACTGGGAGGTTGGAGATTTACCCAGACACGCTTTGAAAGAAGCGCTGGAGATTCACTCCCCAAACGTCAGGCATTAACTATGGTTCACAGTTCTTTGACACAAGTGAAACGGTCTGAGTCACAACCACCTTGATGCCAATGGCTGTGGTTTATCGTGGTTGACATCGTTGCTCCTTTTGTTATTCTGATGGTATTTAGTTTGGATTTGAAAGAGTAGAATAAAATTCGCATGCATAAATTATAATAACGTGCACGTGCATGCACACCCACATACTCACACACACACAAACCAAGGGAGAACACCTTAATCCTACATATTCTGTAACCAATCTTCTTCTCAAAGTATCCGTTTTTCTGTCTGAGATTTATGTGCAGATAACCCTGGGGTATATACTGGGACCTTCATCCAACTATCCACTAAAGAGCACTCGTATTCATAAAATGCTAACTTGCAAGTTAGATTTTCTGTCAACATAAATTTGTATGAAAGAATTGGAGTGGAGTACAACCTGTCCATCAGGCCATGGCCTGATGATGCCTTTCTAGGGGAGTAGCCTTTGCAGAGGAGAGAGGCTGGGAAATTCCCCTTTCTCTTTCGGGCCCTTCACTTTCCTTCTCACTTGGACTTCTCTGGGGTTCTGCCTCTAGGGATGGCCACATGTGGGCTGCCCGTCTCTAAGAGCTGCTGGTGCCCTTCCATGTTCCCACTGAACTTGAATCCACGAGACTACCGTGCTTCACCTCTCTGCATCATTGGCCAACAGTTGCCTGACTCTAAAGAGGGCCCCAGCTAGCCTCAGACATACTGACTGATTTAGACGAGGCTGGGAGGCCTTCTTGATATAAAGTTATTCCTTGATTTAAAGTTATTTCTTATACATAGGTATATCACGGGTTTGTTTCTCTAGACAATCCAGCCCCTCGCACCTGCTCCCACCAACTGGATGCACTTTATAATAACTATATGTCAGATCCATCAAGAAGCACAAGGTGCCATCAAAGAGCTAACTGAAGAATGCTTAAAGATGGAGCTGGTCGCAAACAGGTGGGCCAAAGTAAGGATATCAACCAAGATGAGAAAAATCAACACATTACATGAAAAATCTTTGCCTTCCCTAGATTCTGTGAGACAGAGATGATTGCACTACCCAGTAGGAACCATTGTCATGAGACCAAGACCCCGGAGGATTACTGTGACGATGGGTAGAGGAAGATGACTCTGAACAAACAAGGTAAAACGAGAAATCAGCCTTCCATTACTTCCTACCTGCCGATGTTCAGTTTTGCTGAAGCCAATGGGTACCAGAGGGCCAGAGAGCTGTGAAACTATTTTATAGATGTGCTCCCTAGCCACAGTCAGTTGAGATTCAATAAAGGAGATTACCCTGGATATCATGTGTCCACCTTAATCAACTGCAAGGCTTTAGAAACAAAACCTGAGGGTTTACAAAGGAGAAGAAAAACTGCTCTCAGTACAGCAATGTCAACACTCACCCTCACTGGTCTCGCATGAGCCACTTCTGTGGGGGGAAAAAATCTCTTTTTAAAGTGTACAGATTTTTAGTCTAGTACTCACTTTTGAAATGTGTGACGATTAAATCTAATAATTTTAAAATACCTAACCATGAGAAAGGAGTAGGCACTGCAAGGTCAGTGCAAACAAATAATCAGAAGTTCCATGGAACGTATCTGAGCAGTCTGTTGCTTACATCTGCATTGGCTTTTATTCCTCATGTCTTTGACAAGTGCATGTAAGAATTCCAGACACTAAAGAAGGTCCCAAGGTGCTTGTGCTGTATAACAATATAAGTATAAAATGCATACCGATTTCTCTAAAATTCTAAATTGCTGTTTCTTTTAATAAAATATTATATTTTATATTAAAAAATATGCATCCAGACATACATATTATTGACTTTTTTTCCACTGGAGAACCTTGACTAATCCAGAATCCCCTTCACACAACCTGAAAATTCATAGAATTTTTCTTTAATGTTATTTATCTTCTCTTCCTATAGAGAAGTATGTAAAAAAGCATATTTGAGGGCCTGAGCCCCAGTGGCATAGTGGTTGTGCATGGACTGTGGTCCACTGGGTTGGAGGTTCAAATCCAGCAGCAAGGCGGGACCTCCTACTCCCACCACCAGAGGGCAGTGATGCCCCCCAAACCAAAAAAAAAAAAAAGCATATCTGATGAGAGTCTCTATAAAACTTAATAATCATTATACATAGACAATAAATCACTAGAAAAATTGCTTGGTGGCAGATCCCTGGGAACCAAAATATTGTTCTATAATTTTCTCTACTAATTACTGTTAAAAACTGAAAATCCTATTGCAAAGTCTTGATTGCTGGAAGTGGAGCAGAAGCAGGCTGAAAAGTATGGCATCTGAAAGAATAGTCCCTCTTCAATGGCGGGCAGGAGCAAGCACAGGGCTTTCTATTCAGTGACCGAGTCACTGCAAGGTCCTGGTGGCACAAGCAAGCGCTACAATAGAGTGGATGGACAGCAACTCAGCAGTGACGATCCAAGAAGAAAAGTCAATGGATAATAAGTTGACCATGTAGGGCTTTTAATCCCTTCTCCCTCTCTCCTTCAGGCCCCCTTATTCCTTGATTAGCACAACCATTTGCCATTGTTTTGCTGCATTCTCAGTTAGAAGGCTCAGGTCTACACTATCAGAGAGAAGGTTAGTGGTTCAGACCCACCCAGATGCACGTCAAAAGACAGGTCTGGCAATCGGCTTGCAAAAGGTTATGACTTTTAAAACCCTGTGGAACGGTTCTCCTCTGCACAGATGTGGTTGCTGTGAATTAGAATAAACTCAACTGCAACTGAAAATACTAACAAGATGCTAAAAGCTGAGAGAAAGCTGCATTTTGGAGATATAGAATAAAATATGGAAGCTTTAATGAAAGTTATAATAAATGATGATACTTTCTGAATCAATAATCCATCAGAACATCATCAAATGCAAATGGCAGCCAAGACAGATAAATAAATAAATAAGAATAGTAACATTGCTCTGTGTTTGTCCCAAGACAGCTGAGAAGCTAGTACCAGACCTTAACCAAACGCAGGAACCCTTTCCAATTCTTTCTTTGACTGAGACCATAGCTCTTTGTACGCCAGGGTGATCTGTGAGTATTGACTGCTAGCAAAGTTCATTTCCTATTCCTACATTCAAGCATGGGAATGAAGAAGGTTATAAGGAAAAGAAATCATGAATAAAGCGTGTTTAGTGGATCCCAGAGTGCTGGTAAGTTTTGCCCTAATTCCACAAGATTAATACAGTCCTTTGTGATGTGTGTAAGACATGCTAATGAATTGAATGATATACAAGGTGGGTCATGCCCAGAACAAAAAAATTTTATCACCGTGAATGAGGGGGAGTGTGGAGTGGAGAAACTCAAAGCCCATCTGTAGACAGTTGGACATCCCCTTAGAGAAGGGTTGCAGGGAGAAGAAGAGCTTGTCACAATGGTCTACATAAAACCCCTTCCCAGGGGAACAAACAACAGAAAAGTGGGTAAAGGGAGACATCAGTTAATATAAGACATAAAAATAAAAGATAAATTATCAAGGGTTCATGAGGAGGGCAGGGAGGGGAAAAATGAGAAGCTGATACTAAAGCCTGAAGTCAAAAGAAAATGTTATGAAAATGGTGATGGCAACAAATATACTTGACACAATGGGTGGATGTATGAATTGTGGTAAGAGTTTTATGAGCCCCCAATACAAGGGTTTTTAAAACAAAGACTGGTCATGAAGAGCAGTATATACCACAATGTGGGAAAGTTCCATTTGGTGCTCTTGGTTTTTGAGATTTTCTTCCCCCTGGAATTGGCTTCTAAAATTCAAAGAAAGACGGACCAAAATTTTTACAGAAGCCCAGTGTCAAAAAGAGCAAAACAAAATGCTCTGCTAAGAAAAATATGATACTTTTCTTCAGGGAGAAAGAGTACTTAAATGTCTCTTCCACATTTCTTTACCCAACATGTGGTTGAGAACACAAATGATCAGTGTTCTGAGAATAAACTATGTGAAAGTATAGGAGAAAAATTCCAAGTATTTTCCAGTTTTTCCTTTGGGAATGAGTAGGAGCCATTGTGGTAAAGAGAGGCTGGATTCATCCCAGCCCAGTTCTGTGAATATCAGTGCAAAATCCATGCTCAAAATGGGTACCAGGTGACCCTGCAAAGGTTGACAGATATTGTTTATCCAGGTATCTATGTACTCATGGTGATATAAACTGACAATGCATCTCTTTGTCCTGGAAATTTAACCGGAAATCTCAAGACTGTGTTTTCAGTGTTTCTTGGCTTTCATTCTGTTAGAAATCCTGCCACATTTCAGTATTTTCATTCTTGTCCTGGATGAAATCAGAGAGCAGCAAGGCACTGGAGAATTCTGTTTTTAAGTAAAAGTAAACATTTCCAAGTGATTTTGGGTCCCTGTTTAGTATTTTTGTGACCCAATTACTAAGTTTTAATGTTCCACAGATGTCTTATGTCTTTGTGGTACAAATTTATTGGATCAAGATTAGGTTAGAATTGATAGAATGCTAATATATGTATGCGAGGTGTTTAATAGACACTTTGTATCTGACTTTTGAATGCTTGGTCAAGAGCTGCACAAACATTAGTCCTTGCTTTTTGTGCTCTGTTTTTCATGTTGACTGCTGAGAACACTGGAGTATAACATATGTTCGGGCACCTAAGCAGAAGTTATTCTGGCTCATTCCTCATCATCTTGATGAAAGTAAGCTTGGATTCTTTAAACCAGCTTTTTTATCCTGCAAAGTGAACTCTTCCTTAGGAAGTTAGACATTTTCTAAAATGTATTGCTTCTTCCAAGTCAAAAAGACCCAACTATTTCTCAGAATAACTAAAAGTAAAGAGGGCATCTCATGCATTTATTTTCCAACTGATACTTTTATTACTCACTGCCACTAATTCAATTCTCTCTTAGAGTGGTGCTATAGAACTAAATAGAACTGACCCACATCACTTCCCCAAACTATAAATCTTTACAGTAGAAAGCTTTTTCTTTCTCTCACAGAGTCAATGGTGGTTTTGAACTGCTGATCTTAGAGTTAGCATCCAAATGTATAAGCCACAAAGCCAATTCATGGCAACTTTAGGTAAAACAGAAGAAAACATTGCCTGGTTCTGTGCCATTTTTGAATCATTGCTATGTTTGAAAACTTTACTAGAATTATTGTGTCTCCCCGTCTCATTACTGCATTGCATTAGGTAAATCTGCTGCACAAGATTTTTTTTTAAGTGTTGAAAAGAAAACAGTTCCTTTGAGTGCTAAAGAGCCCCAAATCATGATATTTTCTCTAGCTTCATATTCATGTGAAAGTTAGACATTGTGCATTGAATAAAGAAGTCTGAAGAAGAAATGATGCATTTGAATAGTGGTGCTGGCCAAGAATATGGAAAGTACCATCAGCTGCTAAAAAGGACAAATCTGCTGAGAAGAGGCTCAGGCAGAATGTTCCTCATGGGCAAGGATGTTGAGACTTCACCTCACACATTTTGGAAACATTCTCAGAAGAGACCAGGCCCTGGAGAAGGAGATAATTTGGGGAAGCAAAAAAGAGTTGGATCCTTGACAAAATGAATTGACACAATAGCTGCAACAATTTGCTTCCAACTTAAGAACAATCGTTGAGTGTGGCATGGCACCGGACCACTTCCTTCTGCTGTGCATAGAGTTAAGATAAGTTAAAAATGACTTGATGGCACCACCAACAAGAAAGCATCTCTCTGACGGTGTCTCTAGATTTTACCAACCCTCCATTGTGCCTAACCATTCACCTTGTTTTCTAGCAAGTTTATCTGGTCCTCTTTCCTGATGGCTTGTCCAAAGTAAGTAAGTCAAAGTCGCCTCACTCTAACTTCTCAGGGGCATTCTGGTTATATTTCTTCTAAGAACAATTTGTTCGTTCTTCTCACAGCCCACAGTATCTTCTCTATTCTTTTTTTTCCCCAGGCATCACTGCCCTCTGGTGGTGGGAGTAAGAGGCCTAGCCTTGCTGCTGGATTTAAACCTACAACCCAGTGGGCCACAGTCCTGCGCACAACCACTACGCCACCAGGGCTCAGCCCTTCCCTACTCTTTAATACCACAATTCAACTGCATCAATCCCTCTTCCTTCTTTCTTTTCATTGCCCAACTTGATCATAAATGTGATGGTATTCAAAAGACTTTGGCTTGAGTCAGATGCACATTCTTCATTAAAGTGACATCTTTATTTTCTTACATTTTTATATAAATCTTTTGCAACAGATATGTCTACGGCAAAACGTCATTTGATATGCCTTACTGTAGTATATTTTTAAGGCCTATCTCTGTAGTTATAGCAACATTGACTAGTGACATGATCACTAAAGGATTATCAGATAGTAGGTCACTGATATCCACACCACAAAAAGAGTTATTTTTACTGTTTCAACTACCAACTACATTAGTAGACTTAGACTGAGACACAGAAAAGGTTGATAAAGGCAGAGGAAACAACATGGCCATAGGCATATTTGAGAAGTTTCTGTTCGAAGCGGGGTGGGGGTGGGGGGGCATGCAGTGGTGGCGGTGTTGACAATGAGTTTTCTTGGAGGCTTCTTTGGTCCCATTTGTGAGATCAATGTTATTCTTAACAATGGGGAAACAAGAAAAATAGCAGTAATGAAAACTGAAGATGGAAAAACAAAAAAACGCCATCTCTTCTACGATGGAGAATCTGTTTCAGGAAATTTAAACCTAGCCTTTAAGCTACCTGGAAAGAAACTAGAGCACCAAGGAATTAGATCTGAATTTGTAGCACAAATTGAACTTTTCAATGACAAGAGTAATACTCAGGAATTTGTAAACCTAGTAAAAGAACTGACTTTACCTGGAGAATTGACTCAGAGTAGAAGTTATTATTTTGAATTTACGCAAGTTGATAAGCCATATGAATCTTATATTGGTGCCCATGTCTGCTTGAGGTCTTTTCTTAATATGACAATAGTAAGATGACTGACAGACTTGGTAAAAGAATATGATCTCATTGTTCACCAACTTGTCACCTATCCTGATGTTAACAACTCTTTTTTTGTGTGTGTGTGTGGGCATCACTGCCTCTGGTGGTCGTGGGCGCTACCCAGACGCCGCTGGATTTGAACCACCAAGTCTGAAGGCTGCAGTTCCGCACTCAACCACTTACACCACTGGGGCTCAGCCTGTTAACAACTCTTTTAAGACAGAAGTGGGAGTTGAAGATTGTCTACATATAGAATTTGAGTATAATTCAAAGTATCACTTAAAGGATATGATAGTTGGAAAAATTTACTTCTTATTAGTAAAAATAAAAATCCAACATATGGATCAGTAGTTACAACTGATCAAAAAGGAGATCACAGAAATTGGACCCAGTAAAACAGCAGAAAGAGAAACAATCGCCAAGTACGAAGTAAAGGAGCAAAAGGTGAGTGAATCACTATAAGACTATTTTTAGTGGGTAAGATCCAACTCCAGCAATGAGAGATGGGAACAAGAAATTTTTCAGTAAGGTACTTTTTAGCTTGTCCTGGTGGATGAGGAAGACAGAAGGTACTTCAAGAAGCAGGAGACCATTTTATGGAGAAAAACTCCTGAAAAGCTGAGGAAACAGAGAACCAACTTCCACCAGCGATTTAAGTCTCCAGAATCACAGGAATCTGCTGAACAGTCTGAAACATGAACTGACTGGAGCATCACAAAATCCTCTTGAAACTGTTGAGATCAAAGCAAATGATTAAAGATGTGGGTGGGCTTCAGTGTGTATGGGAGAAAAAGCAAAAATAAATAAAGAAAGAGAGAGAGAGATGAAAGGAAGAAAGAAAAGAAAGAAAGAAAGTTTCTGTTCTTTTTTAAATCATTTTATTTGGGACTCTTACAACTCATCACAATCCATATATAAATGCATTGTGTCAAGCACATTTGTACATTTATTGCCCTCATCATTCACAAAACATTTACTTTCTATGTGAGCCCTTGGTATTGACTTCTCTTTTTTTTTCCCTCCTCACTTGTGTCTATTTAAAGGCTAAAGCTTGCCTAATTAGTTTGTTTACCATTTTATCATAGTAAAGCCTGCCATTTAGAACTCTGGTCATCATTTATAGCTTGGTTTCATAGTGTAACAGCAAGATGTAATATCTCCATTATTATAGCTGCTCTCCAGTGACTACCAGAGCGGAATAATGTGACTACGGTGTGGCATTACTCTTACACTTTTTTTTCTGTTTTCTTAAGTTTTCACTAAAGATGGAAGAAAAACCCCAATTTCAAAATCAATTACCTGGATTTAGGAAAAGGATTTAGGCACCCAAGGCTTTGGCAATGATTCTATCTACAAGTAGATTATCATCATACAGAAATTGGTAACACTTCTTCAAGATGACATGAAACTTACTATCAAGTAGAAATATCTTGGGATTTTGCTCACACCTTGCCTAAAATTCTACCAGTCAATATCACAATGGAATACCCCTATAAAATCTTTTATTTTTAAGTTTTCCTCTTTTATATAATAGTTTTATTGCCATATAACTCATGTACCATGCAATTAAAAAGTTTGAGTGTATTAAAGAGAGTTATGCAATCATCACGGCAATCAATTTTAGAATACTTTCTTTCTTTTTTGTGCTTATTTTATTAGTTTCCCATTTCCCCCAACCATCCCTGTCATAACTATAAAAATATTAATATATTTACTGTCTCTAGATTTATCTGCCCTGGATTTCATATAAAGATAACCACACAAAAGAAAAACTATACCAAAATAAAGCACAGAAAAAAAATCAATCCAAAAGAACACAAAATTAGAACAAATTATAATGGGTCAAAATGAAAAACCAAGAATCAGACATTAAAATTTAAGCTAACTGTATCTGAATCAGTTCAATTTCTGGTGCACTTTGAGAGCAAAGTTAATCACATCTCTGTTCAATGCTTTGAGGAAATTCAATGAAGGTTGAATCTTCAGGACGACTGTCCAAACAGACTTGGAACTTTCACTATCATCCCTAGCCATCTGAAAACCAGGTATTTAGAAATTAAGCTTTAATACAACTCCCTGTTCTGTTCTTGAATTGTATGATTCACAGCCCTTGGATCACACAGGCTGCCGTGCTTCTTCCATGTGGGCTTAGCTGAAACCTCTCTTAGACGGTTGCTTGTTTTAAGACAAACTTCTACGACCCTAAATATTAGCATCTGCTTTCTTCATCACACTTTGCTTTAGCACCCATATCATCAGTGACCTTTTTATGAAGGTAAGCATTGAGTATGGCCACATCATAAGAACTGATTGTCCTTGGGTTGGGGCTTACCATTAAGTGCACTCTCAAAACCTAGTCTTATATCTAAAGTTAATATATATCCATGTTCTACTTTAATAGCAGCATTACCAAAGTTTCAAGAGATAATATAATTAACTCCCATGAGACCTTTGGTAACACTAATGATACAGAATTTAGAGTACAATTGAGCTAATGGATACATTCATATATAGGGAATCTTTTTAAACTAAACTATATGGGATGCTCATTTATACATATTATAAAATCTTATGTGACTGAATTATCTTTCAAAGCATTGTAAGGGATAGACACAGGACACAAAGTCCAATGACACTCACTATAGCAGAATCATGTCTATAGAACTAAGACATGTCTTTAAAAGCTAAGAATATATTAACATGGCAAATATACGATAATCTTGTATTGCCTGTTATTGGAATTCTTTATCAACTTAGTGACAAAGGGGTGATTTATACATAAATGTGAAATGAATAGATTATATCTGGAAAGATAACACCTATTGATTCTGTTATGAGCTCTTCATCTCAGCACATGGACATTCCACATTATATATCTATTTTCATCAGTATGGTAAGTCTTCCTTGAGAGAAGTTGTAGATGCCCTCGAAGAACACAAAAATAGATGTTAGATTTGTTCTTTTTAAACAATTTGTACTAAAGCAGTACTAAAGATTTACTGCAACTGAAACCTAATACATTCTGTACTTGTTGGTTAAGAAGAAATACAAACTAACAGAGAGATAGCCCCAAACTAGAATCACCTTTTCCTAAAAATCAATATGATGTAAGAGAAGCTGACAAGACAGAATTTGGTAAAAATATTGACTTCGGGAACATTGTTACCAAAAGAAGTACAGCGTTCATTCCAAAATGCCTACTAACACCCTATTACTCGATTAAAAGGTTTGGTAAGCTCCCTGGCAAATCTCAAGTAGTGTACACTAATTGAGAGTAATTCAATGACAAGCCATGTATAATAGTTCCAGACGAGTAAACACAAGCTATGACTAAACATTGTAGCGCAGGCAGAAATGTTTAGTTTCACTGTAGCAGAGGATTTCCGGATGTTAATTCAACCTAACGTACCTGCTGAAACTGATTAAAGACGATGGTAGTGGCAGTTGTAGTGGTAGAGTCCAGAATTCCACAGTGCTGACTGTACAATGTCAATTCTGTTCCTGCAAAACCAAACTGCTTTTATCTCCCTATTTTCTTTCCTATTACTTTTGACTCTTGATGACAAATATGCAAGGAATGGTGCCAAAATCCAGTTGGCACTACGCTATTGAATTTGTTCCATGATGTCTAAGTTTTAAAATATTTTATTTTTTTACAGTTAAAAAGTAAAAAGTATGAATAAAACTCATGGGAACATTAGGATAGCATGAGGTTTGGTAAAATGAGAGCTAAAAAATCACTAATAGGTTTTTATTTTCTGCTTATGATGCTAACTCTATCAGTGTGAATGAAATTATTCACTCTGTTGTAAAACATTTCTAAGTGTTTAAGCAAAAGTAATATATCCCTGCAAATGTTCTGATGAAGCAGTTAATAAATAAGAAAACTGACCATATTTCCAAGTCTTAAGTATTATTTTAATTTTAATATAATCACACATTACTAAGAATAATAAGCATGAACCATTCAGTATATTAAAGTCAAAATAGTATATAATCTGAGCTGAACCGTGGTGGCGTAGTGGTTGTGTGCAGAACTGCAGCCCACAGGGTTGGCGGTTCAAATCCAGAAATCCAGCAGCAGCTCTCCAGGAGCAAGGCTGGGCTTACTACTCCCACCAGGGCAGTGATGCCACACACACACACAAAAAAAACAGTATGTAATCTTTCACTTGATCCATGACCTATGCCATATATATATATATATATATATATATATATGCCATGGTATCCAAACCCACAGGCATACATACAAAATCACACCCTCCAATAACCAGCGCTATGCCTGGTTGTATTATTCTTCTTATTTAGTCTACACTAATGATGACCAAAGGCTTGAATTGATGATACAGAAAGGGAGATAATTAATTGTCCATAGAGCATTACAAAGTTGAGATTTTTAAAAAACTTTCCATTAACGAAATGGTTTAACTTACAAAAATTGATAGAATAGGATAATGAACACCTAAAGGTCCCAAATCCAGTTTCAGCAACTGTTAAGTCATCGTTACTTAGTTGACCCAAGCCTTTATGTACTTCATCCTCTACTATCATTCCAAATCAAATCTCAGATATCATATTATTTCATTAAAAATTTTTCTTTATATATAATATGACATGTAAAACATAACTGCAATACAATAATGCTAACACAATTAAGAATGATTATATAGCATTAAATAGCCTCCCGTGTTCAAGATGTATATTTGTCCTTTCTAACGTGTGTTTGAATGATTTTTGAAAGAGCAAGAAGAAATTTTTAGCCTTCTTCCTTTCCTTTGCTAAAGTCCTCATATGGAAATCAGTGTGGACAGAAGATGACTTGGATCACAGAAGAAAGAGGAATGTGCCATATTTTAATTCCCATCTTTCTTGGTTGAAGATTCACAAAACTATACGTGGGAGTAGCACTTGTTCTTCTTGCTATTGTATTGTTTGTTTGTCTTTGTGAAGAAATCAAAGAGCATAGCTCTTTCTAAAACAAAGCAAGAAAAATACAACAGAATTGTGAAAAAGAGAAAATGCAGAGTTCCACTGAAGCCATCTGCCACCAAGGAGAACAGGACAGAACTTCTAAGGTCATGTGCAAGTTACTGGTTAACAGCACACTCTTCCCAGATTTCACATGTCACTGCCAGTTTTCTCCTTCAGACTCCATATCCCTTCACACTATATCTTGAGGTTTCCAAGGTCCATTTCCAACAAGTTTTTTCTTCATTTGATTTGATTGTAAGGTAAGAGGTTTGAACCTACCCAGGGGTTCCCTGTCAGAAAAAAACTAGAGAACTGCTTCTATAAAGACCACAGCAAGAAAACCCTCTGCAGTCATCTCACCCTGTCACCTGAGACACTCTAAGTTGGAATCAACTTGGAATGCTTAGTTTCCCTAAAGGTGCCTACCAGGAACAAATCATTTATACCCAAAAGATTGGCAGTTCAAATAGACTCTGTAGCAGCAGGACATCACAGAAAAAAGTCCTGAGAATCTATTTCCTAAGATTACAGTCATTGAAAACCATCAGAAGCACAACTCTACTCTGACTCACGGAATCAACTCAAGAGCAACTGGTTTAGTTTTCAGTTCCCTGGGGATACCACTAAACACTGTGTTAGGTCATTTCAACCAAAAACAAATCAACGAACAGCAACTAGTTAAGTAATTTAAATAATGGGTTCTCTTTATCCCTTTGTCTTTCCTGGCTAACGTAGTATAGGTTGTTTTCATTTTCAGAAAATAAAGATAAGAAACCTTTCATGATCTTTTAATTTTCCAGAAGCATTATTAAAATATAAGTATATGGCAGTGAATTGAAAGACAGTCAGGAGAGAAGTGTCCTCCTGAGCTCAGGAATTATGTGCTAATAATTTTCCTCTGCACTGTTTTAAAAAATCTCAGTACATTAACTTGTAGTTAAGTTTCTGGGCTTGCATGAAACAAAACCTAATTAAACTCACTAAAATAAAAAATAAATAAAACAGTGAGGACAGTGTGAGGGAGGGGAGCAGGACATCTTGTTAGGACACAGAGATCTCTCAGAAATAAGGTTCAGCTGGATTTGTTGGGACTGACTCTCCCAATGTTTCAAACACTGAACCGGCACCTCCCCCCCCCCTTTTCTCTTGGCATTCATTTCTCTTGTTCATTTCTTTCTGGCATCTGTCCATTCTCTTTTCTGCAGAATGTCTTCCTCTGCCAGAAAACAATTGCTGTCCATTCTGACTCATGGAGACCCTCGTGTGCAGAGTAGAAGTACTCCATGGGGTCTTCAAGGATGGAGGCTTTTGAAACGAATCATAAGACTTTAATTTCGAGGTACCTTGGGATGAGTTTGAACCCTAGCATTTGTATAGTCAACTGTTTAACTGTTCATGCCAGTCAGACACTCAAGTGAAGACTCTTGAATTCGGCTTCTTCATGATCTGAGCTTATGGGTAGATTTGGTTTGCTTTGGCACTGAATCAGGGCTTGTTTGTATCTGTGATGGTCTGGGTAAACTAGAGAAACAAATTCATAAACATGCATATGGATATAAGAGAAAGGTATATATACAAGAGGAATGGAACATTAAGAAAGAATCCCAGCACATCCCTTCCAAGGACATAAGTCAAATATTAGCCCATATGTCTGATACCAGTCTGTAAATGCTCCTTCCAACTCATGAGGCACGTGCAATAACACCAGGACAATCACAGGCCAGTGGGTACAGAGTCTTGTGTATCCAGCAGGAGTAGAGGCATCCTGGCGCTGGCAGTGACTTCCCCAAGGCTCCTCGCTTCCAGGGCTCAGGGCCCATCAACAGTATCCAGTGGTGGTAAAAACATCTCAGCGCTGGCAGGGGTCTCTCTGTTGCTTTTCCAGCTTCAGAGGTCTGATTTCATCAGGGTAAGCCCGTGGGACTTCTCCTCCGGCTCCTCCAATTCCTTGTATTCTGCCATCTTGTCTTGTCTGTAGACTGACTCCAAAAGATTGAGTCAACCCTCTCTCTTCCAATTGGGAATACCAGGACACTTCCCAGAATTCTCACAAGAAAGCCATGCCCACACAGAGGTCTCATTGGCTATCTCCAGATTTGCAGGTTAGACTCCACCCCTAGACTCCCAGTCATGAAATTGACACAGAAGTACATGACTGCCACAGTATCCCATGTTTTGATCCAGTGCCCTAAATTGGCTTGATTACACAGGACTTCAACACACTTATGGAATGATTGCCATACGCCAGTAATACACAAAGGGTGCTTTAGAGAATGCAGAGTGTATTAGAGGTTTAGAGATTATTGAGGTAGCTCTTACTGGGGGAGAAAAGAGGAAAATGATTATGATTCATAAGATGGGAATATAGTACAAAGTTAGCCTTAGTGAGTTATGAGAGCATTGAGTAGGGGCCTTGAGTAGTCAGGAGACATCAAAGAATATTTTTCTTCAATGCCCCACTATAACCTGTGCAAAGGTCTATGAATAGCTCATTTATATACCTGTTTTATGATTGAATAATAAATAAAATGACACTTGATGTAAGACATCTCATATAAGCAGGTTTAAAAGGAATGTGATTGGCGTGGGGGGAGCAGTGCCTTAGAATAACAACTATTTGGATTTCAGAGACGTGATGAACCACAGTACATTTGAATAAGCATTTAGGCTGTCAAGGCTCTTGAAGGAATGAAAGATAGTTGGTCTGGTACATTGGTTCATGAAGGGCTTTGTATACATAATGAAGTCATTTCAGCTTTACTTCAAAGATGATGGAAGCTATTAAAGGATTTTAATCAATACTGATGAGCTCAGAAGTTCCCTTTAGTGGCCTGATACAGTGAAAGGAAGATGACTTCTAAAACTTTTACAAAATAGAGGTGAAAATTGACTCATCAAGTCATTTCTGTCCTGACTCACAGCCCCATCCTGGGGCTGACGGTGGTGGTGGTCAGTGAGTTGGCCCCAACTCACATTGATCACATGTGCAACAGAGCAAAGCACCGTCTGATCCTGCGTCATCCGCAAAATCATTCTTGTGCTTGAGCCCATTGTTGCGCTCACTGTGTCAATCCATCTCATCAAGGACCTTCCTCTTTTTCATTGCCCCTCCACTTTACCCAGCGTGATGTCCTTCGACAGGGACTGGTATCTCCTGATATCATGTCCAAAGTATGTGAGAGGAAGTTTCACAATCCTTGCCTCTTAGCAATATGCCAATGGTACTTCTCCCAAGACAGGTTTGTTTGTTGTTTTGGCAGGCCATGATACTTTCAATATTCTTCACCAGCACCATAATCCAATGCGTGGATTCTTCTTGTAGCTCAGTAGCACCGATACTAGTCGCTAGATATGATACTAGCTACGAGTATAGCTCCAGTGGCAAGACATCTGCAGATTGACACACTCCGCCGGCTTCAGGACAGGCGGCTATGTCAGTCCACAACTGTTTTATTCTTTCACATACTTCATCTGTCATCACAAAAACCAGTAGGATTTTCAGCAACTTAAATCCCACTCTAATTTAGAAGTTCCCTTATCCTCCTATTCTCAAAGGAGCAAGTCATTGAGCTTGTACACCTGGAGCAGTCTCACTTCTTTCTCTTCCCACTTTCCTAGGGACACAAAAGCAAATTCACACAGACAAGGAAAGTAATACCAAAAATTCTGGATTTGTTAGGCTATAAATACTATTAAGAGGTTCATCACCACTTGACATCTGTGTTTTTCCCCATATAAACTTCCTTCCATTCAACTGATAGAACTGTCCTTTAAGTGTGATTATGCTCACCACGTTATCTTTTTCTTTTTAATTTGAAATATTTATTACAAAGAACTTTTGTATTTCTTGAGACTGACAACAAATGTTGCTTTAAAATATGCCTGTACTCACCAACTAAGTTTCCACACACTAATTTTTACTTGAGTGGAGTTGTGACTATGACTTTAGGAGAAAGAGTCTCTGGCCTGATGTTAGATCCAGCTCTTGCTGGCCTTGTGTAACCTTGAATATTTCTTAAAGGAGAAAGAAGATATATGTCCACTCCAGGTGGTGGTCTTCCGTGTTCTTCCTGACTCTAACTATGACAAGCATTGACATGAAACCGAGAGTCAAAATCGCATATGCCTTGATATGACATGTAAGTGAAAGCTCCATTACCCTCTTGCCTCCGATCTGATTTGCTGTAAAATTCACCCAAGGATCCCCTTGAAGGTTTACCTCAAGTTCGAAGAGATTGCAAACACATCAGAAGACAAACCACCATGCCTCCAAAACAATATTCTTCTAAAAGGCAAGTATGCCTATTAAAACAGTTGGGCAGATCTCTTTGTGTTTCCAGTACATGTATATATTTTTATTTTTGATAAGTAAAAAGTCCAAATGGGTACCCAGAAAAAAACCTCTTCCTCATCCCTTTATTCTAGCCACCTACTTTATCTCTCCCAAGGCCACCACTGTGTCTAGTCAGAATTACTTTTGCTGTTAGAGATCATCAGAAATACTTTTTCATTAATGCAAGAAGAATGTCTGGTTGTGTTGACAGTGCCTCCATTTCAGCAGGTGATTATAATAAACATATAAGGATGTGGGCCTGTTTGTTTGCTCTAGCTCCTACTTAACTATTTCCTCTGGCTTGATTGCTTTGAGATAAACATAAGGTCAGACGTGCTGAGTCAATGAACAATAGTGACACAGCAACACAGTTAAGGCATCTGGTGAGCCGACAGTCTGGGAAGAGAGAGAGAGAAAGAAAGAATCAAAATCCATATTTATTCTAGCTACAGTTCTTTAGCGGTAGAAGCACCTGCTTGAAGTTAATGCAGACTTTAACAAGAGTAACTAACTCAGAAAATGTTACTTTTCTCCCACCAACTTACATGAGATGACCCTTGGTGACACTGGAAATCACATCGAACTCTCCTGTGAGGACACTGGTCCAAGGAAAGCTCAGTTGGTTATGACAGATAGCAAGGACTGTGTGGTACACAACATGAAAGGGAACTGTTCCCTTCTAGTGAAGCTGAATCAAGAGCCAAAGCCCATTAAAGTACCAATCAACACCAGAGGCAGTGCAGGAATTCCCTCAAAAAGGGCAATAAAACTGGTTAATACAATTTAGAAAGAGTGTGTTGCATCCTTTAACACCTACTCACTGACAGTGTGAATGACATCCCTTCAGGGAAAGAATTTTCTACCTAGGAAGAAACATAAAAATTGAACTTTAAAGATGAAGCCAAAGATGATACAATATAGTCCAACAAAACAAGTCTTCAAAAGCTTGTCTTGTTAATATGTTGGCATTGCTTTCTGATAGGCTGAGACACATTATAAATACAGCAAATCTGGATGATGCAAGAGTATATGACTGGTCAAATCCCAATTTCAAGTCATGGTTCTTTCTAATACATCCACTGTGCCAGTGTGAGAGGTCATTCTTCAGTTATTACTGGGGCAATCTAAATGCTTCAGATTTTCCAATGCAGTGGTTAATACCATAATCTCTTTTCAATCGATATTAGTATTGGCTATTAGAGAAGAGAGCATCAGGAAATATGAGAATTTATGGAAAGACTCAAAGCATGCATTTGTAGTGGCAGTTTTACTATCTCCATGTCTTGAATAACACCTGATATTCTACAAACACTCACTAACTGACTCACAGGTGCACTATCGATTATAAATGTCAAGGACACTCTTTTCTAAGCAGTGTTTGTGGCCTTCCTTTTCTCTCTTCCAAGAGCATTTTCTTCAGGATTCAGACAGACACAGAAAATCAAATGGGGGGGTGGGAAATTCCCTCAGTCTTTCCTCTCAAGAAAATTGTGTCCTTTTGAGTTGGAGTGGAATCGAGTTGAAGTGAAGCAGCAAGGTGACTCTGGTATCTCATAAGTTTAGAAATTGTCAGAAGGGTTAGCTGGAGTTGCTGAGGAACTTCAGGGGGGTGAGGGAGGACACCAAAATTGAGCATAGCTCCCAGCATTAACTTTTGGGGGATTCTCTTGAAATGAAGATCATTTGGAAAAATAATTTAGAAATTTGTGCTTTTTAAAAAATCACTTTGCAATGTACGAGCCCCTAAAAAATGATTTCTAATTTAAAAAATTAATTAATTAAAAAATGCAAAAAAAATCATTTTGGGTTGAGCCCTGGTGGCATAGTAGTTGAGTGTGGGACTGAGACCCATTGGCTTGGTGGCTCAAATCCAGCAGCAGCTCTCCGAAAGCAAGGCTGGGTAGCTTCCACGACCACCAGAGAGCAGTGATGCCCCCCCCAAAAAATGTAAAAAATCATTTTATTAGGGGCTCATATAACTCTTATCACAATCCATCCATCCATTCATTGTGTCAGGCACATTTGTACATTTGTTGCCCTCCTCAGTTTCAAAGCATTTGCTTTCTACTTCAGCCTTTGGTATCAGCTCCTCATTTTTCCCACTCTCCCCCTTCTCCTCTCCCTCATGAACCTGTGATAATTTATAGATTATTATTTTATCATATCTTACACTGTCTGACATCTCCCTTCACCCACTTTTCTGTTGTCCATCCCCCAGAGAAGAGGTTATATGTAGAACCTTGTCATTGGTTTCCCCTTTCTAACCCACCTTCACTCCACTCTCTCAGTATCACCATTCTCACCACTGGTCCTGAAAGGATCACCTGTCCTGGATTTCCTGTGTTTCCAGTTCCTTTCTCTACCAGTGTACATCCTCTGTCCTACCTGGATTTGTAAGGTAGAATTAGGATCATGATAGTGTGAAGGGTGGGGGGCGGAAGCATTTAAGGACCAAAAGGAAGTTTTAATTTTCATCATTGCTGTACTGCACCCTGACTGGCTAATCTCCTACCCATGACCCTTCTGTAAAAGACTGTATAGTTGCCTACAGATGATCTCTGAATCCCCAATCTGGAATCCCCCTCATTCACAATGATATGATTTTTTTTTTGTTCCCTTTGATACCTTGTGATCACAAAAACTATTGTGCTTCTTCCCTTTGGGCTTTGTTGCTTCTCAGCTAGATTGCTGCTTGTTTACCTTGAAGACCCCAGATACTATATCTTTTGTGAGTCAGGGAGCATCAGTTTTATTCACCACATTTGCTTATGCACCAATTTGTCTTCAGTGATCATACTGGGAAGGTGAGCACACAATGATATGATGTTTTATTCTTTGATGCCTGATACCATCTGGTCCCCTCAGCAGCTTGTGATAACACAGGCTGGTATGCTTCTTACATGTGGGTTTTGTATTTTTGTGGGTTGCTTATTTAGAATCTTTCTAATGTGTTTTTTGTTTGGTTCTTCACAGAAGTCAGTGAAACTGGCTTAAAGGTTAGTCTTGAAATTTAAAATTTTAATTTTTCTATCTGAATTGTACCTAAAAGCTTTTCCCAACATACTGGGAAAAATGCAAAAAAGTAAAACTTACCCTTGCTATGTGAAGCATATTCTGATATTTCCTGTATTATACATTGGTTTTAAAGTAGTGAGGTGCCATGAGTCAATTCTGATCTGTACAGAAAACTGAACAGAAAATTTCGAGTGGCAGTTTTAGAAGATAAAGAAAAAACACAATGAAATGTGCAAACACCTTGAGTAAGAAAAAAAAAACGTTCTCAGCATACAGCATATCTTTAAATGTGCTCAGAATATATATATATATATATATATATATATACATACACATATTATTGGGAGTTCTTCCAGCTCTTTAAAACCCATATATTCATTATATAAATCACATTTGTACAGATGTTCCCATCATCTTTTTCTTTTTTAATATGTCTTTTTTAGATCCACAATCAATATTCATGGAAACAGCCATCAAGAGGTTAAGGTTTCATTGGGTAAATTGACAACAGATTACTGGTATACATATTCAGTATTTCTGCATTGTCAATATTGCTGGATAGTGAATAAGGGTGATTTAAGAAGAACCTATAAAGTTTAATTGTGGTGCTGGCAAGGGATATTAAAAAGACCATGCACTGCCAAAATGCAAACAAATCTGTCTTGGAAGAATTTGACCAGCGTGCTTCTTGAAGGCTAGGATGGGAGACTTTGTTTTACACACTTTGTACATGTGGTCAGGAGAGATAGTCCTTGGAGGAGAACTTGGTAAAGTAGAGAGACAGAAAAAAAGTTGAAGACCCTCCATGAGATGAATTGACACTGTGTGTGAACAATTGGACGTATAAGAGGAACAATTATGAGGATTGCACCACACTGGGTACTCTTTCTTTCTGATGTGGATAGAGTAGCTATGGTTCAGAACCAACTTGATGGCACTGGCCAACATATATAAATTATATATATATATACATATATATATTCCACTACTGCCATTTAAAATAAAATTAAGCTTTATTGGGAACAAAAGGGGGCACTGTATCCAGACTAAAATAAATCACATATTTTAATTACCAGTTTGTATATTTGATTGATTGATCTTCAAATAAATGTTTTCTAACTGAATATTGATGGTAATTAGACTAGCCATTTGGACCACTGCAGAGAAAATGTTAATTACTCCCACATATTTGGAACCATTGCTCTTGTTGGAGAGACAAGTATTAATTAGATAATTAAACATTTTAATATAAAGTGACAAACGTGGAGTGAAGTGATACACTGAAAATACAAGTACCAAAAAAAATACTTCAAAATAGGTGCTGTTTTCACATATCTGCAGGACTGATACTTGTTAAATTTCTTTTCTTTTTAAAAATACTTTTATTGGGGGCTCTTACACATTTTATCACAATCCATACATTCACCCAGCATGTCAAGCACATTTGCACATATGCTACCATCATAATTTTCAAAGCATTCTCTTCCTACTTGAGCCCTTATTTTCAGTTACCCATTTCCCCCCACCCACCCTCCCTTGCAAATCCTTGATAAGCTACAGGATCTTATTTCCTTATTGTACATTGTCCTCTGTAACCCCTCACCCACTTTTCCATTATCTGTCCTCCTGGGAAAGGGGTTCTAGATCAATCCTTATGGTTGATTTCCTCTTCTCCCCCCACCATCCCCTAATTCTACTGGTATCTCTACTCTCACTGTTGGCTCTGAGGTGTTTATCTATCCTGGATTGCCTGTGTTGGGGGCTCTTACTTGTAGCAGTGTTCATGCTTTGGTCTAACCTAATTTGTAAGGGAGAATTGAGGTCATGATAGTGGGGTAAAGGAAACACCAAAGAACTAGAGGAAGGTTGTGTTTCATCAGTGCTATACTGCACCCTGACTGACTCAGGTTTCCCTCTGACTCCTCTGTGAGGAGATGTTCAATTGTCTACAGATGAGCATGGGTCTCCACTCCATGTCCCCCTACCCCACCCCACCCCCACAATTCACTTTGGGTATGGTTTTGTTCTGGGTCTTAGGTGCTTGATCCCACTGACACCTCATGATCACATTGGATAGTGTGCTTCTTCCATGTGGGCTTTGTTGCTTCTCAGCTAGATGGCCACTTGTGTATCTTCAAACTTCTAAGACCCCAGATGCTATCTCATTTGATAGCAGGACACCATCAGCTTTCTTCACCACATTTGTTTATGCACTCATTTTGTCTTCAATGATCATGTTGGGAAGGTGAGAATCACAGAATGCCTAGATTGTTAGAACAAATTGTTCTTGTGTTAGGGCGTGTTTGGGTCAAGGCTCAATGTCCATCTGCAATATTAACTCAACATATAGATATGAGTACATAGTTCCATTCCCCTCTCATTATATGTGTATCTATATATGTACATGCATGTATTTAGGCCTCTATAAATGTCCTTTGCCACCCGTCAGGGTACAGTCTGGCAACACTGAGGTATGAAACTTTCCTCTAGTTCTCAATTGCTTCCTCCCACCCACTATCATGATCTCAGTTCTACCTTGCAAATCTGGCTTGACCAGGAGATGTACACTGGAGTTGGAAACATGGGGAATTCAGGACAGATGATCCCTTCAGGATCACTGATGGGTATAGTGATACTGGGAGGGCAGAGGGAGGGTGGAGTGGAAGGGGGTAACCAATTATAGGGATCTACATATGCTCTCTCTGAAGTATGGACAGCAGGGAAGTGGGTTAAGGGATACATCAGACTGGGTACAATATGAAAAAGTAGTAACAGTGTGTAAGTTATTAAGGGTTCATGGGAGAGAGGGAGGGAGAGGAAGGGGAAATATGGAGAGCTGGTACTGGGGGGATGGAGGGAGGATGCTTCAGGGGTGATGATGGCAACAGATGTGCAAATGTAGCATGAATACAATTGATGTGTATGTTGATCATGAAGGGAGTTGTGTAGGCCCCCAATGGAATAATTTTTAAAAAGGAGGGGGAAAGAGGAGCTTATGCCAAGGACTCGAGTAGAAAGTATTTGGAAATGAAGAAGGCAACATGTGTACAAAGATGCTTGATATAAATGATGTATTGAATGTTATAAGAGCTGTAAGAGCCCCCAATAAAATTATTGGGGAAAAAATGTCCTTTGCCTCCTGGTTCTGTTCTCTAGTTCTTTTTACTTTCTTCTTGCCCCCAACCATCATATTCAGCCTTCATTTGAATTTAATAATTCCTCACTGCTACATTGCCCTTGATTAAGCCCCATTAGGCATCCTATGATCTTTCTTCCATTGATTATAGTTCGTATGTTTTTTCCTGTCCCTGGGTTGGTTACCTCCCCCCTCCTCTTCCTTCCTACCTCCTCCAATTCTTCTGTATTCCCTTCCCCCAAAACCATTGTTCTCATTCATGTCACTTCTGAATTATTTATCCCACTTATATTATCTATATAGAGAAGCCAATATATTAATAAATGCAAAAACCTGGCACAGCCAAATAAAACAACAAAGGAAGTCAAATACAACAAAACAATAACAGCAACAACCAAAAGCAAAAACAAAATAACAATAACAGAAAAACTACTGACAAAAATGGAAAAGTCGGGCTGAGTCCCGGTGGCATAGTGGTTGAGTGCGGGACTGCGGCCCACTGGCTTGGCGGTTCAAATCCACTAGCAGCTCTCCAGGAGCAAATCTGGGCCTCCCACTCCCACCAGAGGACAGTGATGCCCCAAAACAAAAACAAAACAAAAAATAAAAACAAAAAAATGTTTGGCTGAGCCCCGGTGGTGTAGTGGTTGTTCGCGGGACTGCGGCCCACTGGGTTGGAGGTTCAAATCCAGCAGGAAGGCTGGGCCTCCTACTCCCACCACCAGAGGGCAGTGATGCAAAAAAGATGGAAAAGTCTGTAAATAGTCCAAGATCTGTTTACTGACTATTACAAGTGCTTCTCAGTCGAGTCTGATAGAGCACTCTGTCTCCAAAGTCCGTTTTTGGTATTTCCCAGGGGGTTCATCACACTACTCACCTGCTCTTCTGCAGCATGTCCTCAGGGCCTCACCCCAGTGTGTTGGGGTCACACCGTGCACGATTCCTGCACTGTGTCTCCATTGCTTTCCCCCACATGGTTGAATGAGGAACACAGTGTCCTGTGTGGAAGGCAGAGGTGTGGGGGGGGGGGGTTGGGGGGGAATCGGCCCTACGGTCCTCCCCATGTGTTGTCTGCTCTGAGTAGAAACATAGTCCTCAGGGTTTGGTGGGCCAAGATGCCCTCTCTTCCCTGTCCATCCTTTTTCATTTCTTCTATGTGTTCTAATCTGACAAGCCCATCTCCCAAAGCTGCAGCCCCAGTACTGTTTTCTTATTCTTGGGAGAGGGGGAGCTCACATAGTTGGGGCATGATCATCATTTTCAAAACATATTCTGAACTTAAAAAAAAAACTAAGCAAAATATATCAAGCCTTGACTTGCAATATTAAAAGATCCTATGGGCAAAATATTAAATGATGCAGGAAGAATCAAACAAAGATGGAAAATATACACAGGGTCGCTGTTAGTCAATATTCAACTATTTCGAATGCCAATGGTTAAAGGAAGAAGTCCAAGATACACTAAAGGAATTAGCCAAAAACAAGGTTCAAGGAATTGATGGAATACCGATTTAAATGTTTCAGCAAGCTGAAAGTACTCAAAAAGATGGAAGCATACACTTGTCTATGCCAAGAAATTTGTAGACAGCTACTTTTTCAACTGACTCGAAGAGCTACATATTTGTTCCTAGTCCAAATAAAGGTGACCCAACACAATGCTCAAAATATATAAATATCATTGATGTAACATGCAAGTAAAACTTTGCTGAAGATCATTCAACAATGGTTGTTTCAGTACGTTGACAGGGAGCTTCTAGAGGTGCAGGCGGAATTCAAAAGAAGATGTAGAACAAAGAGTATCATTGGCAATGTCAGATGGAACTCGGACAAAAGCAGACGATACCAGAAAGATGCTTACTTGTGTTTTATCGACTACACAAAGGCATTGGACTATGTGGGTGATAACAAACTATGAATAGTCTTTAGAAGAATGGGAATTCCAGAACACTTCCTGGTGTTCATGCTTAACCTGTTCATAGACCAAGAGGGAGTTCTGTGAACAGAAGAAGGAAATACTGCATGATTTCAAATCATAAAGGTGTGCATCAGCATTGTATTCTTTCACCATACTTAATCTGTATGCTGAGCAAATCATCAGAGAAGGTTACTTGTATGAAGGATGTGGCATCAAAGTAGGCTGAAAGCTTAGGAAGAGTCTTCAAAATGCAGATGACACCAACTTGTTTGCTGAAAGTAGGGTGGGCTTGAGGCACTTGCTGGTCAAGATCAAGGATTGCAGCCTTTGGCAGTGATTACAATTCAATGAAACGAAAACCCAAATCCTCACAATTAGACAAAGTGATAAATAGCGTAATGATAAATGGAGAAAAGATTGAAGTTGTAGAAGATTTCATTGTGATTGGATCCACAATCAATACCATAGAAGCAACAGTCAAGGGCTAAGCCCCGGTGGCATAGGGGTTGTGCACGGGACTGTGGCCCACCGGGATGGAGGTTCAATTCCAGCTCCACGGAGCAAAGGCTGGGCCTCCTACTCCCACCACCAGAGGGCAGTAATGCCCCTCCCCAAAAAAAGGGAATAAAAGAAGCAACAGTCAAGAAATCAAAAGAAAAGTTCAACTGGGGAAATTTGCTGCAAAATATTGAAAAGCAAGGATATTATTTTAAGTATTAAAGAGCACCTTACCCAAGGCATGGTATTTTCAATCACCTCAAATTCATGTGAAACATAGACATTGAATAATTAAGACTGAAGAAAAATGAAGCATTTGAACGGTGATATTGGTAAAGAATATTGAAAGTACCATGGACAATCAAAGGAATAAATAGATATGTCTTAGAAGTACAGCTAGAATATTCCTAGTCAAGAATAGTGACACTTCTTTTCATGTGTTTTGGACAGGTTGTCAGGGGAGACCTGTCCCTGGAATCCAGTCTAGCAACAGTAGTGATATTTGTGTTAATAGAAATCAAACCAAATATATAGTAGTAAAATCAGATTACATATCAAGGGAGCTGACAAAACCAGGTGCAAGAGAACAGCAAGTAATCTAAAAATCATGACCAAGAAGGTGTAAAATGCCTGGTGAGATTTGATCAAGTGCAATGTCGCCAAGAGGAATTACTGAAAAGCAAATGAAGGTCAAACATGATAATGGGACACAAAGAAAGGAAAAAGAGGAAACACTGTGAGACAAAGACATTTATAAAGAAATAAATAACCAAATGCTCCAGTGATGCAATCGATTAGCATGTGGTACTTATAAGAAAAAGGGAAAAGGAGGCAGGGAAAAGGGCTCAAGTAGAAAGAAAATGTTTTGAAAATTATGATAGCAACAGCATATATACAAATGTGCTTGACACATGGATTGTTATAAGAGCTGTAAGAGCCCCCAATAAAAATACTTTAATAAAAAACAAGCCTTACTGTAAGGTAAACAATTTGAAAGTTGATAAATAGCCATCAATAATATTGAAATTTTATATTTTTATTTTGTGTAGGAAAGTATAAATGTCTATTTCATTACTTTCTGTGCTTATTTTCTTAGATTAAGATGTTTTATTAAAATATTTCAAAGCAATTATTTGTGAAAATACAGATGATTTTCACCACAAGAAAATGATAATTCACTAGTGATATTAGTAACATTTGTGACACTTATAGTAGAGGTTACCTAGTGAGAGGGAATTTGTCAATCAAAGCCTTCAGACAGCTTTTAAAATAAATTTTCCAAACTACCTCCAATCACCCAGATCTTGACTTTTAATATTGTTTCTGTTGTCACCAAGTCTCATGACCTAGTGCACAGCTAAGTAAAACAATGCCCGGTCTCATCCGTTCTCACAGTTGTTCCTGTGCTCTACCCCATTGTTACAGCCACTGTGTCAACCCATCTCCTTGTGGACCTCTCTCTCTTTTGTCGCCCCTCTGATTTACCAAGGAGAATGCCCTTATCTAGAGACTGGTCTCTCCTTACAACATGTCTAAAATATGTAAAACATACCCTGCACAGTTTGTACTTGAACAGTCATACTCATTTCCATAAAAGGAACCAAGGTTATTTTTGAGAAATGACTTATTTGAAGGTTAGAAAAGGGGACATATAAGATAAGCCTTCATCAATTTGTAGTGTCAAAAAAGTAAGGAATTGCTCCAAAAAAAAACCCAGAATTCTATCTAATGGCCTATACCAAAGGAGCCCAATATACAAACATGTGCACAGTGACTCCCTAAATGCTAGACCATCAAAAAGGGGGTGTTATATAACATAATATGCAGACTTGAAGGTCCAGGTGGGTGAACTTTGAATTAATAACCACAAGGTCAGTGGTTCTAATCCAGCAGTATCTCAATGGGAGAAATATGTGGCTCTCTACTCCCGTAACAATCCATAGCCTTTGAAACCCTATATAAAGTCGCTATGTGTCACAATTGCCTTGTGCTAGTGGGTGAGAAGTAACAGAAGAGAAGACATCTGAATTGGTCAAATGATCAGGAGTCCCTTCACCAGTGAGATCCTTGAAGAACATTGATACAACATGTGATAACGGCATTTTGCCTTCATGGTTTTTATCTCCCAAACTAAAAACCACAAAGCAATCATGAGAAAAACATCAAACAAATCCAAATTCGGAGGAAAGGCACTGTACCAAATTCCTGAACTGTATTTCGCTACACTGTCAAGGCCATAAACAGAGGAAAGGAGAGAGGAAGAGAGAATGGAAGGGAAGGAAGGAACTGAGAAAGAAAGAAAATCTGAGAAACTCTCTCAACCAAGAAAAGCCTTAAGAGATATGAGGGTAAAATATGTGTAGTATTCTAGGCTAGATACTGGTACCAAAAAAGAAAAAGAAAAGGAAAAAACTAAACACATATTAAGTGTGGAATTTAGATAATAATGCTACCAATTCATAGCAACTTAATGTAAAAAAGCTCCCTGATCCTGTGCCACCTTCATGAGCCCATTGCTGCAACCACTGTGGGAAAATATCTCCTTGAGAGTCCTGCTCTTTTTACTGACCCTCTGCTTCTCTAAGCATGATGGCCTTCAGGAACTGACTTGGTAATGTGCCCAAGCACAGAAGACCATATATTTTTTAATCATTTTATTGGGGGCTCATATAACTCTTATGATCAATACATACCTCAATTGTATACAGTCCACATTTCTACATTTGTTGCCATCATCATTCTCAAAACATCTTCCTTCTACTTGGGCCCTTGGTATCAGCTCCCCTTATTTCCTCTCCCTCCACTCACTCTCACTCATAAACTCTTAATAATTTACAAATTTTCATTATTTTGTCTTATCATACACTGTCTGATGTGTCCCTTCACCTACTTCCCTGCCGTCCATACCCCAATGAGGAGGTCATATGTAGATCCCTGGAATTGGTTCCCTCTTTCTACTCCACTTTCTCTCCACCCTCCCTGTATCACCACTCTCACCACTGGTCCTGAAGGGTTCATCTGTCCTGAATTTCCCGTATTTCCAGATCAAGTGTACAACCCCTGGTCTAGCTGGATTTGTAAGGTAGAATTGGGATCATGATAGTGGGTGGGAGGAAGCTTTGAAGAACTAGAATAAAGTTGCATACCTCATTGTTGCTATACTGTACCGTGACTGACTCATCTCCTCCCTTGCAACTCCTCTGTAAGAAGATGTCACTTCACCTACTCATTGGCTTTGGGTTCCCAACCTGCACTCCCCCTCATTTATAATGATAGAAGACCATATCTTGAGACCCTTGTTTCTTACAAGCATTCTCTCACTGTACTTCTTCCAAGATATATTTGTTTGTTTTAATGGTAGATCACAGTGTATTTGATATCCTTTGCCAACACCATAATTTAAAGGTATAACTTGTTCTTTGTTTTTGTTCTTATTCATCATACAACTATTGCATCCATATGAGTAAATCTAAAATACCATTACTTGGGTCAGGGTAACCTAAGTCCTCAAAGTGATATTTTTGCTTTTTAACACTTTAAAGAGGTCTTCTGCGGCAAATTTACTGAACGCAACCTGTCTTTTGGAATTTTTTGGCTGCTGTTTCTGTGAATGCTTGGAGAGGATCCAAGTAAAATGAAATCCTTAACGACTTCCATCAATTCACTCTTTGGTATGATGTTGGCTCAGTGGTGATGTGTTTTGTTTTCTTTAGGATGAGTTGTAGTGAATATAGAAGGTTGTACTCCTTGATCTTCATCTGCAAATGCTTCAAATTCTCTTCACTTTCAGCAAGCAAGATTGTGGCCTTGCTTGCCACATATTGCTGGCTGCTAGTCTTTGTCAGTCTTTTAAAAAATAGTTTCGTTGGCATATAAGTCACGTCATACAATTTAATAATTCAGGCATATTACCAAGAGTTGCGATATCATCACCATAATCAATTTCAGCACATCTTTCTTTTATTCATTGTTGTTAGTTCCCCATCCCTTCCCCCCCCCCAGCCTCTCCTGTCATGTCCCTAGGTAATTATTAATGCAGTTACTGTCTACCTATTTGCCTATCCTGGATTTCATCTACATAAAAATCATACAGCACAAAAACCAACAATAACAATGACAATATAAAACAGGAAAACCTCAAGTAAAATGAAAATATTAAAAACTAAAACACCTTTTAAATTGGTCAAAAGGGAGATCAAATAATATAAATGTTAAATTTTAAATGAACAATATTGTCCATAATTGACTTTATAATGTTCTCTGTCTGATGATAAGGCTGTTCACATCCCTGAACTAGAATAGAAGGGATTCACTTGAGGTTTAATCCATGTAGGCTCTTGAAAATGGATTTGGATTTCCAATTTCACCCTAAGTTCTGAAAACCAGGTGTTCAGAATTTAAGCATTGATACCATTCCCTCTTTTGAATTTTATTATTTATAATCCTTGGATCACACAGGATCTATGCAAAGTTCCATGCAAAGTTAGTTGACACATCACTTAGATGATCATTTGTCTGAAGGTAAGCTTTAAAATCCCAGATGCTCTTCTTTTTCTTATAGCTGGGCACCATCTGATTTCTTCACTATATTTTGCTATAGCCACCCATATCTTCCATGATCTTTTCATGAAGGAGAGTATTGAGTAGGCCATATCATAAGAACTAATTGTGCTTGGATTAGAGCTAGAATTAAAAATGAATCCCAAATCCATTCATATACCTTTTCTTCTTTGCATAGTCTAGCTTCCCCAATGATTTGTTCAGTGATAGATTCAATACATATGTTGAGTACACAGCCCTGAAGCACGCATTTTCTGACATTAAACCATGTCATATCTCCCAGTTGTTCCTTTTGATATGTACGAAATCCATAAGAGTACAACGAAATGTTCTGGAATTCCCATTCTCTGCAAGGTTTTCTATAGTCTGCTATGATTCACAGTCAAATATATTTGTATAATCGACAAAGCATGAATACCTTTCTGTTTTCAGTCAGGATCCAACTGACACCAGCAATGATGTTCCTCACTCCATGTCCTCTTCTATCTCTGGATTGAATTTTTGACAGCTGTCAGTCAATATATAGCTACAACAGCTTTTGAATTTTCTTCAGCAAAATTTTACTTGCCGATGATACCAGTGATATCATTCAATGTATTCCATTTTGGATCACCTTTCTTTGAAAGATGGGCACAAATACGGATCTCATCTCATCAGGTTGACCGGTGACTATTATTCAAATTTCTTGGTGTAGATGAGCACTTTCAACATCACATTTATTTCTTGAAATATTTCATTTAGTATTCTTTTAATTCCTGGAGCCTTATTTTCTGAGGATACCTTCAGTACAGCTTGGATTCTTTGTTGAATAACATTGAAGATTCTTGATCATGTGCTACCTCCTGAAACGGAGGTACCGTGAGTCTGGGTATTTCTTTCATCTTTTCTTTTTTAATGCTTCCTTCTTCCATCTATATTTTATTCATAAAATCCTTCAAAATTGACATCCAAGGCTTGAGTCTCTTCTTCACTTCTTTCAGTTTGAGAAATATTGAGTGTGTTGTTTCAGTCAGGTTTTCTAACCCCATGTTTTGTATATTCATTGTAGTATTTTGTCTTCTCAAGCCACTTTTTGAAATCTGTTCAGCTCTTTAACTTTATTTCCTCACTTTAGCTGTTCTATATTCAAAACACATTTCAGATTCTCTCCTAATATTCATATCGATCTTTTCTCTTTTTACAAGTCCTTTTCTTCCTTTATGTGTAATATTCTTAATATATCCCGGAGTTTTTTCGTCTTTAGTCACTAATGTCTAATGAGTCAAATTTATATTTGAAATGCTCTCTCAAATCAAGTGGTATATACTCAGGGTCATACTTTGAGTTTTGAGGGCAATCAAACTAAGGACTTACTTTGTCCATATCTTCCATGTACCTCAAGAAACCCTGGTGGTGTAGCAGGTGATGTGTTGGGTTACTAACTACAGGTCAGCAGTTCAAATGAACCAGTGGCTCTAAAGGACAAAAGTGAGGCTTTCTGTTCTCATAAAGATGTACAGCCACAGAAACCCAGGGGGACACTTCTACCCAGTCCAACATGGTTGTTATTTGTTCAAATCAATTTGATGATAGATCATGAGTTTGATTTTGGTTGAGTCATGAGATCCTGGCTAAGATCATCAAATGTAACCTTAAATAATACTGTACATTAACATAAGAGAAATATAAACCTTCTTGAAAATAAACTGCTCATTCCTTTGAAAAGAAACCAAGAGAAATCAGGTCAGACTTGGAGTAGTCATCTCATGTTTAGGGGCAATTGATTTCTAAGAATATATTTAATGAGCTGCCATAAACTGGAGTTTATAAGCAGGTACTATTTATTAATTTTTTATGAAAAAAATATCATCCTAAGGTATTAATGTGCCAGTTTTCTGAAACTATCAGCTTAAGGAAGCTTTCAAGTGGCAGCACCAGTTATGAAGGAAGTTAGAGACCAGATGTCTTACCCTGAAACTCCTTTTTCATAGATCCTTGGCTGTTTCCCAGAGGAGATGGAATGAGGATGAAGACAGATAAGGGTTAAGGGGTATGTAAACAAAAGGGAGAGAAAAAAATGAGAAGGGAAATTATAACTGACTTCTAAGAAGATGTATTTATTTTGCTTTCCTTTTTTGCAGAGTTACTGGCTAGTTCTTTTAGGGAATCATGTTTAAACCTTTAGATCTCTCAGAAACAGATCCTTGGATAAAAAAGGGGGCAAAGAGAATAAATTTTGGTTTCTTCATTTTGGTCATTTGCACACCGGTCTTATTGTACTTTATATAAAGTAGCTTTATTGAACAGTGAGGACAAGCATAAGAATTAAAACAAAATCAAGAGATTTAATCAATCTTATTATTTTGATCTGAAAATAAAATCCTAGTTCATCCTAAAATAGACAGTTTTATTTATTTATTTGTTTATTCATGATAAAATAGAAATGTTCAAGCTCTGGCTCAAATCTTGAGTATGTTCTTATATGGGCTGTGTTTAAGGGGATATTAAAGTGTGGTTTCTACACTTGGAAGTAAGGATTGATTCAATCAAAATTCAGACAGCAGAGTGAAAAGATTCTAGAAGAAATTTTCCAGGAAGAGAAGATGCATTGCTGACCTGTTTTGTGACAGGTATCCCGAGGGACAGACATTGCAAAGATCAAGACTGACATTACCTTGGATAATTTTTAAGGTCATTCGCAAAGATGAAATGAGTGTAAAAGAACTTTTAGAGAGGAAGCTACAAATTTCCTTTTTCCATTTTGCTTCTTCCATTTTTTTCACTTATGGACTCTCAGGTTCATAGGTGAAGCTGGAATGTCAAAATGAAAACATGGTCTTCCCCTTAGATTTCACACAGTTGAATAGCCTTATTCTTTAAAGTATGGAAGAATCACACTGAATATTGACTAGGGTTATCCAAAATATCATGTTCATGTTGCAGCATCTGTTATATTTTTCCAGTATTCAAAACATTCAATAAAATTGTTTTCAATAGATTTAGAACAACAAAAATATATATTTGAGCATTCGTACAGAAGTAACATGTAAACACATTCTCGTCAATTTGTGCTCTACAAACTTGGAATCTGTGATATGTACTTGGACTTCCTTTGCAGTGTTTGTAAAGAAAGCAACTTATGTTTGTTAAGTCTCTAGAATGTAAACAAGGTTTCAGGGAGGGGGGATGTTTGACCTACTTAAGAGAACAAACTGTTTTTAAGCACCCTGTAACAGCATCCATGTGCATACAAACCATTTATGTGCTATTTCAAATGCCATCTTATTTATTCACCAAAACACTGCCAACCAAACTTTGCCTTACAAAGTTGTGTTTGCAGAAAATTCACAGTACCCTGTGCCTTTGAAAATAATGATTGTTTGCTACATCATTTGAAATTTATAATTCAGACTTGCATCCCCCCTCCAAGTAGTTCAATTTTTGTACAATAGAGTGTGGTCATGTAGATGACGACATGCAATGTCGAGAAATCAGATCACTAAGACTTTGATATTTTTCTCAATCCAAGATTTTTGGATAGTAAAGGTATATGTGTCGGGAGCTAAAAGAAAGTAAGCAATGAGGTTGAGGTTTAAATCCCAGAGAGATAGTTGAGTTGTGCATGACTTCTTCCTGAACAGAGTTTGGAATTGTATCCAAAGGTTAGCTGTTTCCATGACTTCACTTTTCCTCTCCAATGGTTTTCATGGTCTGTATTTTTAAAAATCCCTCCTCTGGAACTTGTCTGCTATTTGCAACTTTACCTTTTAATAAGTATCCCTCTCCCAAGGATGCCAAACTTAATCAAACAATTACATAAGATTCAATCCCATTTACTTTCCAAATACATTCGCCTAAGTCCAGAGACACTCAGCATTTCCTTCAGAACAAGATGTTCCCAAAGCCAACTGTTTATGTTGCTGAGAAACGAGTTCTCAAGTGGGACAGTCTCACAATTTCTATCAGAATATTTGAAGGTATTCACAAGGTAATCTGTTGCTAGAACAGTTCCAATCTAACCCAGATCTCTTTACAAATCATCCAGGGTTTTCTAGGTATCTGCAAAGTCATGGGCATTAAGATGATTCTAACTCATAACAGTCCTGTAGGGCAGAGTAGAATTGCCTCTGTCAGCTTCCAAGACGGAAACTCTTTAGAGGAGCAGAAAGTGTCTTTCTTCTCCCAAGGAGTGTCTGGTGGTTTCAAACTTCTGAACTAGCCATTAGCAGCCCCACATGTAACTCTCACCAGGGCTCCTTAGGTTTCTGATCAGAGGCTATCAATGGCAACAATAAAAAAATATTTTTAAAAAAGAAAAATCAGAATATTCCTTACAGAAAAATTGAAACTTATGCATGTTTAAAAAGATGAAAAGTATTAATACAAAACTGCTGTTTAGGGCTGAGTCCCAGTGGCGTAGTGGTTGTGCACGGAACTGCGATCCACTGGGATGGAGGTTCAAATCCAGCAGCGGCTTCACAGGAGCAAAGTCTGGGCCTCCTACTCCCACCAGCAGAGGGCAGTGATGACAAAAAAATTGCTATTTAGCCTATACCTGAGCCCCATTGATGTATTAAAAATGTCAATTAATATTTCCCTCTCAAAAGATATATATATATATATTATATATATATATATATTTTTTTTATTCTCCAAATTGCTTTTCTTATATCTCTGTTTTGCCTAAATGAGCATTCTCTCTCTGTATTCTTAGGGCCTACAGAACTTTTATTGTCTCTTCTTGTACTAATCACTTTCTGCCTTAGTTGTAGTAATTAAAATTGCTATTCCTGAAATATATTGCTTAAATGATAATAAAACTATCCTTTGTATCTTTGTTTTTGTATTATATTATACTAACTTTATCTCTAAGACATGGACACTTAATACATGCTTTCAATAAACTGCTTCTTGATGTCTTGATGCCTGTTTGATTAAGGATGAACCAGTGAAAATTGCTATTTCAATACATTAGACTGTACTTCAAACTTCAATCTTTTCAAAAAAAAAAAAAGCCTCACTAGATTCTCTGCCACCAAGTGGATTCCAGCTCATAGACACCACAGAAGACAAAGTAGATCTGTAGAACGACCTCCTTTAGATTTTTGAAGCCTTACAATTTTTACATGACAAACAGTCTCATTTTTCTCTCACAGAGCAGTTGGTGGATCCAAACTGCTGATCTTGCAATTACCAGCTTAATCCAGCATTCACCAAAATAGTTTTCGAAAACATTGTTGGAAACAGTTGAGGAAGTTACTAACGTAGCAACATACAAGAAAACAAACAAATGAATTGGACTCCTATATACCAGTGAAAAAGACAGCAAGAAAATAAGACCTTTCACAATAAGCACACAAAAGCTGAAATACTTAGAAATAAACCCAACGAAAGAAACAAAAGTCCTTTACAAAGAAAGCTACAGAAAATGAATATAAGAAACCAAAAGAAAGCTACACAAATGGAAGGATGTCCAACCCAACCCGAAGAAAATAAATAATATGGACAATACGACAATGAACTATAAAAGTAAATAACCGAGAGTTGATTTTGAGGAAATCAAGTAAAGCAACAATTTTTTAGCCAAGAGAAAAATCTACCAAGGGAAAAAGAGAGGAGATGAATAATCGATATAAATCGGTTCTTGGCCTCATTGTTGTTGCTGCTGTTGCTGATATTTTTTGCTGATATTGAACTTCTACATCATCTCTTCCAACTGACATAGTCTATTTGGTTTCTGTGTATTCCATCTGGAGAACTCCGCATGTATGATGTCCAGCTATCAGAAAGAGTAGTCTTCAAGGCAGCTTAAAGGTAAGCCATCTAAGTAAGACATCGACTAAATCTACATGGAAGAAGCACACATGTCAATGTGATCCCAAGATTGTATATAATCAAAATCAAAATCCCACACGTAGAAGAGTATCAGAGCTTAGATTCTAACCAAAATTCTAAACACTCATTTTGCAGAAGCCTATGGATAACAGGAGAGGTCCAAAGTCCATTTGCATTGCCCCCCCCCACACACACACACATGGATTAAGCCTCTGATGAATTCATTCTGTCTATAGTCTAGGGATGTGAATAGCCTTTCCATCAGACAGAGAGCATTGTAAAATCAATTCTGCATGAAGTACTTATGTCAACATTTATCACTTTATCATTTGATCACCATTTTGACCCTATTTAAAGTTGCTACAAATTTTAATATTTATGCCTTTTTTTCTGTGGAGGTTTATTCTCTTTTGCTTTTTCGTTGCCACTGATTTTTTTGTTGTTACTATTTGCTTGCTTGCTTCTAGTTTGGTTTGTATGATTTTCTGCATACGAAATCCAAGAAAAGTCAATTTATAGAACTAGTAACTGGATTAATAATTACCGAAGGAGGGGGAACTGAGGAGCCAACAACCATGAGTACAAAAAGAAAATGTCCCCAAGTTGACTGTGGTGGTGACTGCACCTCTCTTTTTAATATAATTGGATGATTACGTTGTACGGTATGTGAACTATAAGCCAATAAAACTATTTTTAAAATAAATGTCCTTAAATAGTGAGATGGATATAGTTTATGTACTGATGCATGAAATTCTTAAGGTAATAAAAGTGACTATAGTAGTGACATGTAACAGTATAAATTAATTCCACAGTAAAAACACATGCCGTGTAATTTCACGTCCTTGTTCTTCCTGGAAAACGTGCAAGGAAAGAGCATGAGAAGATCACTGCGTGCTGGTAGTGTTATATTTATTGTTTTGGTGAAAGTTCACCTGTGTCTGTTCATCTTGTAAACATTTATCCAATATCACAATGAGGCCTTCACCTGTATTTATATGCTCTGTATTAAAATTTATTTTCTAATAAAGCAGTGGAAATATCATTAGAGTGCAATCTACTGACAGCCCAGTGTTATGACCCCAAAACATTGCATCATATCTGATGTGAATACACATAAGGTTCACAGTATTATTTCTAGAGTCTTTTCATATGCCCTTCAAAACTGCCAGCCCTCTGAGGGGAAAGCCGAGGCGCTCTTCTCCAGTGAAGTGTTACTGTCTCTGAAACCAACTGGGGCGGTTGAACCCTGCTGTATAAGGCTTCTGCAAGTAGAAATCCATTTGATGGCAGTGTGCTTACTTTGGGTATTTTCAAATGTCTGATCTTCCCACTTAATGGAATGGGGAAAATGAGGAAACCAGTAGCAGAACATGTCTACAGAAGATAAATCAGAACTGTTGTGCTCAGACAGAGCAATCTCAAGATAAATATCCTATAAATTTTTATAGTTTCCCCAGGTTAGTGCGGTTCTATTTTTCTCATCACCTTACTGTCTTTCTCTCTTTGCTGCATTCTTTTTCAGCTCTCTGATTTTTTGCTTTCTTCCCATTTTCTTTCCTCTTCAAACCCTCTACACTGGTTTCATGGACACAGTGGAACTTGCCATAAAGATATCCTCATTAAGGCTCATGGGGGTGGGGGTTGTCTGACAAACTGCAATTCTCTTGGCTTGTAATTTTTCATTTTAAGCACTAATTTACATACATACCACACACACGACTAATTAAATGTTCTTTAAATGACAAGGGTAGAAAACACAACAGTGTGGTTGTACCAACCATCCATGGTTCCCCATCCAGAGTGTGGCGACTTTGAGATATGACCAAATATCAAGGACCATGTTTTCCATTTCCCTTTAGTGAGATGAAACCACATAACTGAGCTCGAACCTACGAAACATGACTACAAGTATTTCATGCTACAAGACCTGCTCCACAAAAACTTCCTCTGTATACCCCTCCATGCTTCTTCTCCCTCTGGGTACTGAAATGGAGCCAACCCCGAAAGGAGACATCCATCTGCTGAAGTTGGCACTGTCTCTCTGGATTCCTGGATGGTTTTATGGGGAAGAGTAGTATCACTTATTATCCTGTCCAACACTGGTGTAGGAGTAAGAAATAGAATTTTAGTCTATCTGTTAGAGCAGATAGAGCTTATCAGCCCAAGCACTTGAAAAGATGTCTTCTTCCAAGTTCTAGGTCTGCTAAATTATGTTTTCTATTATTATACAACATGAAGAAGAAACTAATTTTTTCCTTCCATGTAATACTACTAAGTGTGCTCTTTTTCAGATGGTTTGCTCACAATAACAGGAAAGTTTGTAGTATTTTCGTCTATCACCCCTATTTGCCACAGAGTTGAATAAACTCTCTGGAAGATGTCACTTAATTTCTACAGTCCAAAGAAAAATAAATGCAATTTCTACATTAGCACTTTTATTAAGGCTTTAATTGATATGTTTTAGTTAAGAGTCCATCTAAATTCTCTGAAGAGAGTGCACTAGTTGAAAATGATGGGACTTCACAAGATTTCATTCAGAAATTCAGTGGTTTCCTGAAAGACCTAACTTCAGAATTTTGTGGTTTGGGAATCAGAGATGAGGCTTGTTTTGTAAGAATGTTTCATTTTAAAAACAAAAAGTAGTTTGGTAAGTGCCCCACTAGCCAAGCCTCCTACTTGGTGAAACAAATGCCAAGGAATTCAAGTGGTCTGGTGCACATGTGGTTTGGCAGGTGAGCCAAATTGAAAGGCACATGATGCATTGTCAGAGTGAATAATCATAACCTTGGAGGATCAGTTCATATTATTCTTAACTCCATCCCAGGGTCATCTGGGAAGCTCTTGAAAAATTAATAATGAACTGTGGGTAGAAATCTGATAAACTACTTATGTCATTTGCATTAGCACCAAATGAGTTCATCAGGATTTATTTTTCTAAGAGAGTAAATGCTAAGAGAATTTGGAAGAATTAAAACTCTTACTTCAGGCCATCATTGACATAGCTAAGGTATTCTAAGTGCAAAGCTTTTATGAATACAGTGATTATTATGAGATTATTATTAGGAGATGATAGCATGGAAACTGTCACTGATCTCCATGAGACTATACTTGGCCTTCTAACAGACCCATTGTTAACATTTCAGAACTTTCTGATCACATGTTGGAGTACATTCCATAGTTCCCTCTGGCAGAATAATTCCAAGATGTCATTTCATAAGAATACTGAACTAGACCCTAATTTGGCAAATAACTAAGTACTCCAAATTCCCAAGGGGTTATTTTTTATGGGAATCTGACCCCAACTGCTCTAAAATGTTCATGTTTAACCTCTACATGTAAACGCAAGAACCATCTAGCCTAGATTTTGTGTTTGATCCGATAGGTCCTCTTTGGCTAAGAAATGTGAGAACATACTGGTGAAGGGAAAATGGAGCTGTCTGGGACTCACTTTGGGCTAAAAATAGTACTTGAAAGGATTTGGTGTTCAAAGCCTCAGGATCACCATGTGTCCATGATTGTAGGCATTTCCAGAGCACACAGGGTACACATCAAAACACACACACTTGAAATGCCTCTAGAGCTCTAATCCACTGTTGTTGAACTCATTCCAACTCGTGATATTCTTGTAAAGGTCAGTCCAACTCATACTGACCCCATATGTGGCAGAATGATGCTCTGCTCATTCATGAGCTAGCCTCACAATCAATCTGGGCTACATTTGAGTCTATTATTGCCACCAACCCATCTCACTGCTGGGGAAGTCCTCCTCATTTTCACCTAACCTCTACTGTACTAAGCATAATGACTTCCTCCAGTGACCGGTCTGTCCTGACAGGATGGCTAAAGTAAGTAAAGTGAAGTTTCACCAACTGTATCCTTTGACCAACACTATGATTCAAAGGCATCTTTTTTTTTTTTTTTTGCTTCACTTTTCCCTATTCATTACCCAGCTTTTACAAGCATTTGAGGTGACTGGAAATACTATGGCTTGACTAAGGCATACTTTAGTCTTAAAGTGTCATCTAGGTTGGTTGGTGTGAGTGTGTGTGTGTGTTTTAAAAACATTTTGATAAGGTCATTTACAGCATAGCTATCTAACGTCACCTGATTTCCTGC
>PVJH01002045.1:0-56580 GCA_004026705.1 Nesogale talazaci
TGTGCAAGAACTTGGAATTAGAAAACCAAAAAGGATTATTATTTCCATATCTTCCACCACCCTCTGTCTCCATTCACATATTTTTTCTGTTGTTCATCTCCTGGGGAGGGGGTTATACGTCCATTTTTGTTGATTCCTCCTTTTCTCCCCCTACCTTCCCCTCTCCTCCTGGTATCTCTATTCTCATTATTCATCCTGAGGGGTTTATCTGTCTTGGAGTCCCTGTGTTTGGCGCTCTTATCTGTAGCAGTGTCCATGTTCTGGTCTAGTCATATTTGTAAGATGGAATTGAGATCATGATAGTGTGGAGCAGATGAAGGGAGTATTAAAGAACTAGAGAAAAGTCATATATTTAAGTGTTGGTATACTCAGCCCTGACTGCCTTGTCTCTCCATCAAGAGTTCATGATGGAGGGAGGACTAAAGGAGAGGGTTGGGGAATGAGGAACTGATATGAAGGGCTCAAGTAGAAAAAAGTGCTTTGAAAATGATGGTGGAAATGTATGTACACATGTGCTTGCACAATGGATGAATGTATGAATTATGATAAGAGCTGTAAGAATCCCCAATAAAAGTATTTAATAAAAAAAGAAAGAATACCCAAAGGGAAGAACAGGACAAGATATTTTTTAATATAGATTTTATTGGGGGCTTTTACAACATTTAATGCGTCATTTGTATCAAGCACATTTGCACACATGTTGCCACATTCATCTACATTATCTACTTGAACTCCTCCAGCATAAGCTCCTCTTCTCCTCTTTCCCCTTGTTCTTGTTTTTTGAATTCCAACTCCCCATATTTCTCCTCCCCTTCTCCTCCCCTATAAATTCCAATAATTTACAAATCGCTACTACCTCTTCATATCTTACACTGTCTAATGTGTCACTTCACTCACCCCATGCACCATGTCCACACCCCAGAGAGGAGGTCACATGTAGATCCAAGACATGTGTTCCCATTTTCTACTCCACTATCCCTCCACCCTCCCAGTGTCACCACTCCCCAGTAGTCTCAAGGGATTATCTATCCTAAATTTCCATGTTTTTGACTCCAGTGTGCATCCCCTGGTCCAGCCAAATCTGTCTGGCAGAACTGGGATAGTGATAGTCGGTGGGAGGAAGCATTTGAGAACATTTCTTTGCTACTACACTGCACCTAGACTGGCTCATCTCCTCGATACAACCCCTCTGTAAGAGGATGTCTCTTCACTTACTGATGGGCTTTGGGTCCCCAATCTGAACTTCCCCCCACTTATAATGATATATTTTTTAGGTCTTTGATGCTTGAGGCTGGGCCCCTTTGACACTTCGTGGTCATACAGGCTGTTGTGCTTCTTCCATGTGGGCTTGCATCTAAGCTAGATGGCCACTATTCACCTTCAAGTCTTTAAAACCACAGATACAAATCTTTTGATAGCTGGGCACCATCAGCTTTCTTCACCACATTTGCTTATGCACATATTTATCATCAGCAATCATATCACGAAGGTGAGCATATAATGTTATGATTATTAGTTCTTGAAACCTGATCATTGATCCCTTTGGTATCTCTTGGTTCCATATGCTGGTGTGCTTCTTCTATGTAGTTTTTGTTGCTTCTGAGCTAGATAGCCACTTGTTTACTTTCAAGCCATTAAGACCCCAGATGCTACATATTTTGATAACTGGGCACCATCAGCTTTCTTCACCACATTTGCTTATGCACACATTTGTTTTCTGTGATCATGTCAGGGAACTGCACATCATGGAATGCCAATTTACTAGAACAAAATGTTCTTGCACTGAGGAGGTACCTGATTGAGGCCCAATTCCCATCTGCTGTCTAATTCTAAGCCTATAATTATATGCATATTGATTTATTTCCCCTTTATCATATGAGTATATGAACCTATGTATATGCCTCTATTTAACCTCTATAAATGTCCCTTACTCCCCAGTTCTTTTCTCCCTTTCCCTAGACCTCCTCCCATCCCACCATAGTGCTCAACTTCTATTTGGGTTTCAATATTGTCTCTCTATTACATCAGTCTTAATCAACCCCTATCAGACCTTCCACATCCACCCCGCCACCGATCCAGAACCACATGCTACTCCCCCCATCCCTGGATCAGCCAACACCCCTCCCCACCCACATCCACCCTGGTACCAAGATATTATTGCCTCATTTTTCTCCTGCTGATTGCCTACTGGCTTTATTCTGCTGATCTTGTGCTTAGCATCTGTGGCAGTCTAATCTGGTGTCAATTTGAGAATTAAGCATGTAGGGATGGAGTGTAGCCTGTCAATCTGGAGATAGCCAATGAGACCTCTGTGTTGGCATGGATTTCTCCTGACAATTTTGGGAAATCCGACCATAGTTCTCCCTTGGTGGTGATAGACTTAGGAGTCAGTCACTTGGAGAGGCTCTACTGACAAGACACAAGGCTGACTACCTGTGAGTCACCCTGAGAAGCTACATGGATTTACCCTGATGTAATCAGACCTCTGAAGCTGAAAAAAACACATAGAGATTCCTGCCAACCTGGAGATGCTTGAGAAGTCACAGAGAGCACCTTGCCAGTGCTGAGATGCTTAAAATGCCACTGGATACACAAGACTCAACACCCACTGGCGTGTGATTATCCTGGTGTCATTGCATGTGCTTCATGAGTCTGAAGAGGACTTATGGATTGGTATCGGACATTTGGGCTAATATTGGACTGATGACCTTGGACTTGACTGCGCTGAGATATTTTCTTTGTGTACAGATGCTCATGTATATAAACCTCTTTTTTTGTACACATATGCATGTTTATGAATTTGTTAACACCATCTCCCACAAACACCACAATCTTGGACTAGATTCCTGGAAATGACATGACAGATATCAAGCACTAGAACTCTTCCTGCCTTAGTTCTTTTGATTCTACGCAATTCTCTTTGATGCATATGTTTCATATAACTTATCTACTTTTGGAACAAAATCAGTAGCTATTTTCCTTATCTGCATTTGTTTCTTTTCCCACTCTGATGATTATCTATGTGTACCTATAATAGCATGAATAGTTTTGATGAATTCTATGCGATATACTTTTTCAATCTCCAGACAAGAACAAAATATTTTTTCTGTCGCTTATCTCTCCAAAATCTTTGGTCTTACTTATGTCAGTCTCTTGTTCAAATATTAAAAAGTTGATAAACACGGTGAAGGTTGCTGAGGAGACAAAAGGGAACCAGACCCCCACTATTATCCTTTGCACTGCTTCTTCTCTTTGACGCAGATAATTTGTGATATAGATGACCTTACAGCTTGTATTGGTCCTGGTCTTGTCCACATGATCATAATTGTGTCTATTGCTTTGACGACTGAAGCAAACATTAAAACTACACGTGCTTTACATACCAAATAGCATATCATCACCTTGGCTTTTCCAAGGGTATATCCATAAACATGCTGATAGTTTTGTTCATTTAAAGAAGGAGAATACTGGGAAAGATTTTCCTAATGAACAATAAAAGCATCTAGCAACTAGGGAGGATTGTAGCTAATTTTCCCAAGTGGGAAGTCAGAGAATGTACTGTCTGGTTCAGGTTCTGTCTATGCACAGGTTGGTGTGCTGTGCCATCAACTGCCTGAAGGCTTACCACCATCTTCTAGGCCAAATAGAAGATAAAATGGTTCACTTCTTGTTGAGTATCAAAACGTATTTCCTCATAATTCTGGTATTTTTTTCCTTCTTCTGTTGAACATATTTTTCAATATTGAATAGAACAATTCTGATGTTCTTGACCAGGGGTTGGCAAACATCATCTGACAAGCCATAGGCAACTCTTTTGGCATGCACATGTGACTCAAATAAATTGAAAAATTTTGAAGGATATTAGCATGTAATCGAAGGCAAAATCCTAAGTAATAGCCTCTAACCTAGAGAATATATAGGCATTGTCAATATCCACAATATCTTTTATTCATGCAGTTGTTCTTTCTTTACAAATGCAGCATTTTTCATCCATTTAAAATATACATAGTATTATTCAATCCCTTATATTTCTTCATTTAAGTATATTCTAATTTACTAAAAATTAGAAATATTCTATGGTGAATAATCATTGACATATAAATATTAATAGTAATAAAGAAAAAGACAAATATGAATGCCAAAGAAAAATTTCCAGAAATTTAATTTTACAAAACAAGCAAATAGGGCTGAGCACTGGTGGCGTATGTGGTTGAGTGTGGAACTGCAGCCTGTGGGCTTGGCAGTTTAAATCCAGCAGCGGCTCTCAGGAGCGACACTGGGTAGCGCCCACAACCACCAGAGGCAGTGATGCTCACAAAAACAACAACAACAAAAAAAAACAACAAGCCAATATGTAGCAAACTTATTTTGGATAGCTCATTATAAATTATGAATTCTTTCATAAAATGTAGCCCCTTGACTGGATGTTTTAGAACAATAAAAGAAAAAGAAGCAAATTCAAAGAACAAAACCAGAAGCAAAAACAGAAAACAGACTATTTTAAAGCTCAATTGTGAAAAAATAAAAACCTCAACCATGAGGCTCACTTAAACTTATTTATCTTTGTAATCATTAAATTATTATCAATAAAATATTTTTGACATATTGAGAGAGATGGGAATTTATCAGAAAGTTATGCTCCCAATGTTATTTATGAGTTTAGATGAAGAAATTCTAAATAAAATATTTGCAATATGTACTAATATATAAAATGTTACCCAAAGATAATCAAATTCTTTTTATTAGTAACATATGCTTTTATCATAGCAGATGTGTATAGTAATTTTTTTATTTTATTTATTTATTTTTGTGGCATCACTGCCCTCTGGTGGGAGTGGGAGGCCCAGCCTTGCTCCTGGAGAGCTGCTGCTGGATTTGAACCACCAAGCCAGTGGGCTGCAGACCCTCACTCAACCACTATACCACCGGGGCTCGACAATAATTTTTATATTAATATGATGCACATCAAGAAATAATATTTAAAGTCATAAAATTATTCAAAAATAATCAATGTAAATTTGCTGATGGTTTGATGAAAATAGAATTATTTATATATATTATCTATATGGTTTTCAGAAACATCCACAAATGAATTTTAATTATATATCTTCCTCTTTATAAATAGCTACTACACATCTGGTTAATTTGATAAGAAATATAAAGGACAGTGATGCCCCCAAAACAAAAACAAGCAAACAAACAAAAAGAAATATAAAGGAAAGATAATATAGAGTTGAGTTTGAAGAGTTCTTGTAGGAAAGTGGTTATGAATTTTGGGAAAAATCCTAATAAAATTACATTGGTTTTGAATTTGGGGTGTGTGTGTGTGTGTGTGCATGCGCATGCTAATTAGGCTTTTGTCGTTGGTGTCTGCTTTATTGTTTGCCTACAATAAGGAATGTATAAAAGAAACATCTTTGAGCATGAGCTGTCAAAAATGAAAATAGAATTTAATGTTATAAAAAGTCATAAAAACTAAGGAAATGTGTCCTGGACAACTTACCCCAAGCATGTAGCTTGACTACTAGATTTTTCTAGAAAGAAAACATACCAAATGCATAGCTTGGTTGCAAATATTTGTTGGACAAACAGAAGAAAGACGCTAACTAGGTCAGTGGTCCTCAACCTTCCTAATGCCCTTTAGTACAGTTCCTCATGTGGTGATGAACCCCCAACCATACAGTTGTTTTCGTTGCTACATCAATACTGTAATTTTGCTACTGTTGTGAATTGGGTGAACCCTGTGAAAGGATCATTTGACCACCAAAGGGGTTGCGACCCCAAGGTTGAGAACTGCTGGTCCAAGGAATACTTCAGAAAAGTGGTGGAGGCACCAAGAAAGCACAGGGCTGCTTCCATTTCAAAAGGTTGAAAAAGACTTCGTAGATGTCAACGGGCTCGGTCACCACTGCACAATATTTTACTTGTGTAGGAAACAAAACAATACAAACAGTAAAATGTTTAAGAAAAGCCAGGTCTGTAAATCTATCCCTGGCTTAGACAGGGTTATGGAATAAATGACTGTCACACACCGGTCTTTAAATAGCTTCCATGAATCTCTCTTCTCTGCAGCTAAAATGACCAAAAACTGAATCTGAATCAAGATTCAGTCCTCAATCTGAAAAGCATACTTGGTTGTAAAAAATAACTTCTGTTGCTCCGACACCCACCCACTTCCATCCATGGTGCTGCCTGCTTGCCTGCACCTCCACCTCCCCCCAGCACCGTCACCCCCAAGTCTCCCCAGGTCCTTTGTTCCCACTGCTCAGCAAACCGGCTAAATGGAAGTATAAAGAGGAGGAAATAAGGGAAAAGTGATGATGGGGCAGGAGGAAGGTAAAAGAAAATAGAGGAAGGACTTGGAAGCAATGGATAGGGGTATAAACATAGCAGTGTACAGATGTAAATACATTAATCAACAGAGCAGAGGAATTGGCCCAGGTACATATGTACATATTCAGCAATTCACTGAGCAAAATGTTAAATGAAACTCTTCAATAGTCCCACTGAATGTTTTGTTCATCTTTTTTCTCTTGAGATACGTTAAGTGTATCCATCCTGTGTGTCTAAGTCAAGGTGTTCATGCATTTCAATACAGTACTCTACATTGTCTTCTTACGCTGCACGTTGCCATTCTGTGTTTCGCTCTTACATTTCGTTTTCTCATTTCCATGTGCTTTGGCTACTCTGCACTAAGGAACAAATTTTAGTGTCTCCTCTGACATCCAATTTAATAGTTTGCCCCACTCTCAGGCCTGGCCTAGTTTTGGCTGGTGATACTGAGCTTCTCCATTGTTTCTACTCACACATATTTTCAGTTTATTCCTGAACACTCCAGCTATTATAGTTGCAATTTGTGTTATAACAAATAAGTTAATTGTATGGGCGAAATTATCAGTCTTGAAAAATACTCTAATGTGATTTTTAGGTTCATTTCTATCAACAGGGATATATCTTCACACTACTCTTGCATCCTCTTATTTTTGTAACCTTCTAATGTGAATTACATATATATCAATGGGCCTTGATTGCATTTGACTCATCTAAGTTGACAATTGGCAGAAATCTTCACTGGACCACAAGCTGTGTTGGGTTTGCTTCCCTAGATCTATGTCTATGTATTTGTCTTGCACATGTCTGTACCTACATCATCTATGTGTATAACTATATCTATATCTAGATCTATATCATCTATCTATCAGCTCTTTCTGTATATGTATAGATATAGAAATGTATGTCTACGAATGGCATCTATAATGGTTGTGGTAAAAAGATGTCCGGTCCAGTCCAAGTCCATAGGTCAGACGTAGGTAGAATTGGTAAGATGAAGTGGGAGGGCCACAGGCTTGTGTTTGCAAAGAAGGCATCTGCGGTTAGCCTAAAGAATCCAAAGTGAGCAGTCTGAGGATGGCTCCAGGGATTAGCAGGTGACACAACCAGATAAACACAGGTGAGAAGTAGTATTCAGATACAGTAGAGAGTGCAGGGCATGGAACGACAAGAGTTTTGTTTCCTCCTTTGCCGTCTGCTGTGCACGGACTTTACTTAATAGATATGGGGATCCGCGGCAAGAACGTTAGCAAGCACAAATCACAACTACATTTATATAAAGAAATATAGTTTATTTAGAGAAATGAATGCAAGATAGAGAAGCAAAGTAAGTATAATAGGATAAGCAACAACATTACCACTAGGCGTTCAGTCTTACAGCAGGAGGAAAGCGGGAGTCTGCATCACAGTCTTATAGCAGGAGTAAAACGGGGGGTTCGTCATCACCGTCTTACAGCAGGAGTAAAATGGGAGTTCATTCGTCAAGCTACATGGCATGTAGCTTCTGCTGCCTCTACGCTGCTTCTGCTTCTTTCTAAGCATTCTCTTTCTGCTTCTACTGCTTCTAGTCTAAGCGTCTAAGCTTCTACGCGCCTAAGCTTCTACGCTTCTATCAGGAATGGCCTGTCTTTTTTATCGGTGTTCAGACAAAGGTGGCTACTTGCCCAGGTTTTGAATGGATACCATAACATCTGGTGCTTACATAACTATGCCCAGACCTTGGCCACAGGCCAAGGACAGTATATGCGCCACCAATGTCTCTTGGCTATTCCAATAGCATCCTCCTATTTTGTCCCAGAACACTAGCCAGGTGTCCAAGAACAAAATAAAGGGGAAAACTTAGGTCATCATGCCCTTTTGTAAGGGCTGAAGCTTTAATCCAAACCTTCCCATAACTTTTCTCCATACAGGGCAAGAGAAAGCTTGGTTCTTCTCATGGTCGCCCTTATGAAAAGAATACAGAACTAAGGAGGTGTCATCATATTGTGACTTGATTGAGAGTGTGTGTTGCACTTCTAAAGTCATCAAGATATGTCAGGTTGATATAAAATGTAGCCACCACAAAGATTAATGTTCAGTGAGTAAATTTCAAGTATAATTGTATTAGCTAGAATTCACTGTAGTTTATAAGTATCATTTGATACAGATGACATTGTGTTTGAAGGTAAATCTTCATTTATCGTTCTTGGGATGGTTAATAGTAGTTCATTTCAGTTCACCAGTGCTTGCAATTCTGATCTTTATGAGTTTCATATCATTTTATTACATCTACCATTCCTAGATTTGTCCTTTGTACCTTCCATTTATTATTAATGGATGTTTGTAGATGTTTCTTATAATGTTGAGTAATGTCCTGTCAGAAAATGGAGGTTTGAAAGCTTTGTTCCATTCTCATCATGAAGGTTGTTACCATTATGGGGTAGAGGCTCTTTCCTAGTCTTATTTAGCTCTGCTCCAACACCAGGAACTTGTCTTCCAGATCTGCATCTGGACAGTGCACTGCTCCTATTCATAAGGGTTTCAATAACTAACTCCTCGGAAGTGAATAGCATATTCCTTCTTCTGAGTCTGCTATTAACCTAGAAGTTTCACTAAATCTTGTACAGCATGGTAGCTGATATTTGACATATGATTGGCATAGCTTCCAGCTTCACAGCTGTAAACAATTTACCAATGTACCCAAACTAACAGAAGACAACAGTCTTAGATAGACCTTCAGATATTCTGTGGAGTAGCAGCACAACTCAAATAATTAAGATATTAGCACTTAGTTGTCCTATGTGATAGTTGTGGTTTGCGTTCATTTGTCTTGTAAAAGATTCGAATTCCTTTGACAATAAAGACCTAGCAGTGAACCATTTTGTGACTTAGTACACTGTATGCATCTCCATCAGAGAATTCACTATGGGCAATCAATCAGGTGTAAGAAGATTAGGGTGGAATGAGACACCATCACTCAGCTCATGATCCTGATAATGTATCTTCAGGGCTACCTTATAATGGAAGTTGATGCTGTGGAAACACTTGCTTGTTTTCTATGGGGTTATGATCCACAGTGAACTGACTTTTGGTTCTTTTAGCTCAATCTTATGGCCTACACTGTGCCCTGCTGAGCACTGGAGCAATCAGCAAGCTGCCATCTTACTTGCTCACCTTGGACTCATTGACCTCTGCAACTGTCAGCCTGTGGTCCTCTTACTGATTTTACTTAAACCAGTTGCTGAAGCTAGAAGGTTCTGGGGAAGCCTGCAGGCTAACATGTGACCCACAGACTTGTACTAGCCTGCTTCTACAACTATCAGAACCATTTTTGGGATTTATGTTTGCTCCTATGCAAGCAAACATAACCATCAGTGGTTTTACATCTGTGGAGGACCCATCATAATCTACAGACACAATGTAAAACAAATGAAGAAAAGTGAAGTCAAATACATGAGAAGGATATGAACAAAGAGAAGGGCATGGATGATTGAAGAGAAATGAGATAATAGAGACTTAAGAGTGTCCTTATACCAATGATGAGTTGGTGATATATGAACAATAGAGCAATGAACAACTAAAAATTGTAAGTAGCTGGAATGTGCAGAGTGAGTGAGGAGAAAAAAAACACTAAGACAAAATCTGCCACATTATTTGAAGTGAACATTTTCAAGATTATTGATTCTGTACATAGATATATGTATGCAAATATGCATATGCAGTGATCATTAGTGGTGCAATAGTTAAGAGTGCAGATGCCTATAAAAAAGTCTGGGTTATAGTCTGTGATTATACCATTACCATATAGGCCCTGAGGATGACTTCTTATGTTCTCCAATAAAACCATGATCATTTCTCTAAAGTGGACTAAGGATCTATCTATCTATCTATCTATCTATCTATCTATCTATCTATATACACACACACACAGACACACACACATACACACTATGGCTACATGATTAGATTCTGATCTTTAATTTAATCATAGCACTCTTCCAAGAACAATTTGTCCTTATGACAGCCATATCTAATATTTGCATTCATGATAAACTTACTGAAGATATGGGTACTATAGCATGTGAAGGTTGGACATTAATTAACAAATACTGAAAAATAATCAATGCATTCAAATTATGCTTGGGCTAAAGGATATTGATAATATCATGGTATGGCGAAGAACAACTAAATCTATCTTAGAAGAAGTATATCCAGAATACTCCCTAAAGGCAGTGATGGTGTAGACTTAGTCTCATTAATTTGGACAAGCTATCGGATGAGAGCCATCCCTGGGAAGGCTAGCATGCTTCAAGAAGCAGAAGAGCAGTGAAAAAGAGGAAAGCCCTCAACAAGAGGGTTTGATGAAGTGGTAGAACAACAGGCTTAAGCGTAAGAACGACTGTGAGGAGAGCACAGACCCCGCAGTGGTTCTGACTGTTGTGGACAGGGCTACCGTCAGTCAGCATGACTCGATGACACCTACCCATCACAACCAGCAGATGATCTATTCCTGCAGGTCATAGTGATGATGTAGATCTTCCCTATATCGTGGCAGACATAAAAAATTCTGCTTTATTTCATGACAGTCTTGCATATACATACCCTAGTCTTTCTTTGTTTTCGGAGCTTTCTCAATATTTCGCAGTTTCTTCAACATTTGATCAGAATGATTGCTAATCTCTCCCTCCCTAATGAAATGCTCTCTTTTCCATACATGAATAAGGCCTTATAAATATGATTGAATTTACTTTAAACTAAATTATATTTGCTATTCTTGCTTCATTCTGATTAGTTCAAAACACTGTGAATTCTCATCTTTCTTTAAACCTAAAATTTCCACTTTTCATTATTATAGAAAAATGTAACTTTAGGTAACTATCAGAGCCAATCTTTGACTATATTACTCCTTTAAACTGTTGAGCTAACTTTACATGATATTCACTGTATACATAATAACCACTTTGGAACTCAATAGAAGAAGAACATATTTGCATAGGACATTTCATCAGAGACATTTCTAGCAGTGTGTTTCTTTAAGAGACTCTTTTATTGAAGAATCAAATGCATGTGCAATCCTAGGAAACTCTGTTTTCTAAGTGGAGTCTTTCAAAGTCACTTTGTCTGTTGAACTTCTTGGAGACTCAGCAGTGAAAAAATTTTTTGAAGTAAATCGTCCCACGACTCTTCCTATAAGACCAAACATACAAACACTTAGAAAATATTAAATTAAAAGTTTCACATTCTTAGATCAAGCAAGTCAGATGAATGAATCATCATCACAAGGTAAGAAATTCAATATTGAATTGCAATGTGATGGGCAAGAAGTTCAGTGTGGCATTTAATGCAGTATGGCATTTAATACATTAGCTAGTATTAGGAGCTAAAAGTTCTGAAATTCCCCCCCCCCTTTTCTACCCCATAACAATGTTATAATATTGCTATATTATAACATTACTATATTATAACATTAAGTGTTATATTGTAACATTAAGTGTCTCATCTTTTAACTTCAGTTTTCTTGCCCCCTACTGTTTTTCTTCCCTCTCAAGCTCTGTCTGTAAAATTTGGGGGTTAGCAATGAATCATCTTTTGTTAGGTACAAAATGGTTTCTGATTGGAGCAGAGGCTATTTCTTGCATTAAGCTCAGTACTTACACAACAGCATTGCAAAAGTGGCACTTGTTCTTATATAATTTATTATTAGACGCACACACAGGCTGGACAATCTTTCCACAGACTATGTACTGATCAGAGCATGGAATCTACTCCAGCAGGGAAGAGGAAACACAAAAAGTTTTCATGTTTGAGATAATTACTTCATGGAAGTGATGACCCCCCAAAAAAATTGCTTCATGAAAAAGAAAAATTTCGAAGGAATAATTTTCCTCATAACCCCACATGCATGAAAACTTAAGTTCTGTAGGCTACATAGCCTGACACAACAATGATGGAAGTCACATGAATACAAAGGGCATCTAAACAGACATATTAGCCTCCCATCTCATTCATTCCTCCACCTAAGTGATGAACATATTTCTGTGCATTTTGTCTTTTTCTGTATTTTCCTAAACAGTCAGCCCCTCTCCACACTATTGTCTACTGTACACAGACTCTCAATTTGTCCTAACGAAGCAGTTGAATTTTCCAGCGTATATATTTCCTTATATTTCAACCACCAAGCACAGTGATCTCCAATTATTTTTTCTATCCAAGTCTGATCAAACATTTCAAGTGCGTCTTCCTTTTGAGTTAGCCCCTGGCTCCACATTCTTACGGCACTTCTCTAGTCTCATGTGCATTTGTTATCTGTCCCTTTCACAGGATTCTTTCTAGTCAGGCTTAGTAACAGAGATTCCACAGTGTCCAGAACAGACACAATGTGATGACTGACTAATGGTTTTTTGTTGGTTTCCTGTGTGGCCTTACCCACTTTTTCTATCAGGTCAATGCCTGTTGTTGTCAGTTTCCATAAATTGGTTCTGATTCACGGTAATTGGATTTGACCTTGAACAGAGTGGCCTGTCTGCAGAGGTACTTCTAGGTGCACTGAAATCAGCATCCCTTTGCCACAGGACCCTCAAGACACTCCTGACCAACACCTGCTACTCCTTTAAATGTCTGTTTAGCTATGTTCAGAATCCTAAGGAAGCTTCATTATCTCTGCCATAAAATTGAATTAGGTGCCCTTGCTAAAAGAAACTGTGTACATTATCACAAATTCCATTTAAAAATCTCTTATAGCTATCAGGCATCAAAGAACAAAAAATCATATCATTGTGAATTGGGGGGGAGTGCAGAGTGGGGATCCAAAGTCCATGTGTAGGCAACTGAATATTCCCTCACAAAAGGCCTGGGGAGGAGACAAGGCAGTCAGGGTGCAGTACAGCAACAATGAAACATACAGTGTTCCTCTAGTTCCTAAATGCTTCCTCACCCCCACTATCATGATCCCAATTCTACCTTACAAATCTGCCTGACCCAGTGGATGTACACGTTACAGATAGGAACTAGAAACACAGGGAATCCAAAACAGAAGACCCCTTCATGAACAGAGATTAGAAGGGATATTGGAAGGGTGGAGGGAAGGTGTGGTAGAAAGGGAGAACAGATTGCAAGGGTCTACATATAATCTCCTCTCTGGGGATGGACAGCAGAGAAGAGGGTGAAGGGAGACATTAGATGGTGTAAGTTATGACAAAATGATAATAATTTATAAATTATCTAGCGTTCATGGAGTAAAGGTGTGCAGGGAGGGAGGGGAAAATGAGGAGTAGATACCAGGGACTCAAATAGAAAGCAAGTGTTTTGAGAACAATGAGGGAAACAAATGTACAAAAGTGCTTGACACAATGTATGTATGTGTGGACAGAGATAAGAGTTGTAAGAGCCCCCAACAAAATGATTTCAAAAATTCAACCAAAAATTTTTTATAGAAAAATTTTAAAATTCTAGATAATAGAACTAACTATTTAAATAATAAAAGTTAAGTATTTATTAAACCTGTGACACTAAATTTATAAAGCCCAGTGGAGTCAATTAATAAATGAACTCTTTTTTCCTTTGCAATTTCAATATGTACTTTTCCCATCAGGCACTGAGTTTTATTCCCTAATTTCTTCTTGTTCTCTTTATAACCTGCTATCTACTTTTAGCGTTTGAAATGATCACATGTGAGCCAATAAAATACACTTAAGAACAGTAAGGCTGTGAATAAGATTTCTGTAGTCTTTTGTGAAAAGCATATTAGCTGTCCTTTAGTTCTTCAGTTTATTCTAGCTAGACGTCTTACCCATAATGCCAATAGGTAATACATAAAAAATAATATTTTAGATACTTCTATTTTATAAAAATTATGCATAATTGTAAATTTTTATCTAAGAATAAGAAAATATCTGTCATTACTTACACAATCACCGTCATGAAGCTTTCTGATTTCAACTTTTTTTATTCTGTAAGAAAATATTTTTTTTGACTGCGATGCATTTATTTGCAGTTTCTTTCTCTAGAGCATAAAATACAGAAATACAGTATTCTCTGTTTTCTGACCAGTACTTAAATGAAGAATTCCTTTTGTTATATTACTGTTATAGATGATCACATATCAAAGTAAAAAGTTAAGAATATAAAATCATCAGAGAATTGGTTCTGTTTATGTATTTTCCAGTTTATATTCCAGACATCCACCATAATACAAGCGAGTAGCAGTTTATACACAAGCACTTGCTCATACCCATATTTTCAACCAAGAAATGTCCAAGATGTATTGCAAACCTTGGCAAAATGGTAGCATTTTTCCAAACATGTTTTTATACTTGAGTAGAGTTTGACCAACATGGGCTTTATGATTTATAAGAGCTTCATGTTCAGCATTATACTTACATGATTCTCTTGCAGAGCATGCACTCATTTGTATAAGTTCGCAGATCTGAGCCACATAGTGGGTGTGGTTTAATTGGACAAATAATGGGCTCACCATTTGTTTTGTATCGGGAACAGTTCACCTGGAATTGTAAGCAAGAAATTCATGCCTCACACTCCCTTCTTCCACTACACGTCTTCTTAACAAGATAGTGGAAGGAGGCCAATGGAATGAAAGAGTATGAGACTCTCCTACTGTTGATTGCATCAGATGCATCTAGAAGATCCAATGTGACTCAAGACCGGGCAAGGAGCCAGACCTCCCACGTGCCCTCAGTAAGATGAGAATTTGCTTTTTACGAAGAATGTTGACCTTTTAATATTGTATTGAGACTCTAATTGCACAATGAAAGTGAGCGTGTAAGCACTGCTTAAAGGTGACAATTGGCTTTAGCTGCTCATCTCCTTTTGTAAAGGGGTTCGCCTTGAATTCTTTAATGAAAAAAGTACCCTGGGTTGAAGGAAGACTTTGTGGAATTATAGTCCTCAGTTAACACTGAGTTATTGTTAACTCAGCATAGTTATTGCCCCTTTCATCCTCAGCTTTTATCAATTTTTAGAAAAACCACACAGAAAAAAATTGGACTCACCACTGTTCCTAGGACTTGGATACCAGAGAAGAGTTGAATGAGATCATTGGAGAGGAAACATAGAAGAAAGTGAAAATTCCACAGTTAGAAGTGAATATTAATCCAGTGTATACAGCAATCAAATCTCCTTTTCAATACCTTTACTCCAGTCCAACCCTCGCAGAGTCTAGTCTATTCAAGGGTCAGCGCAGAAAGAATACAGCTTGTGTGTGGTTTCAAGGAATCCCTGATCATGTGAGAAGTGGTGTCGACCTAACAGGATGCTGAGAATTTCCTACAAGCTGTCTCATGTTATTGTTGATCATTAGTCTGGGTTAGCTCTCAGTGGGAAATTCAGAGACTTGATTTGGTCTGATCAAGAACTGAAAAAGAACTCACATCCTTTATTAAGCTATCCTTCTATCATTTCTGTAATTACTTCAATTTGTTACATAGGTTAATTCAAAGAACCATCTTAGATTTCAGCATTCCATAGTTGAGTAAAGGCTGCGCATATTACATATAAGCAAGTTGGATACTGACTCACCACGTGGAGAAGCAGCCCAAGTGGTTGCTGCGAGAGCAAGAATGGCAAGAGCAGTGATGGCTTGCATCGTGATGGTAGAGATGTGCTGCTCTGACTGAAAGTCTCGAGAGAGCACAGCAAGGCAAATTTATACTCCACATTGGCCAAGGTCCTATTTGGGCTAATGTTTGACCTTTTCTTTGTCTTTTAAAAAAATTTTTCTTCAAATGGGTGACCTTTTCAACTGTTGAATCAAGATCTGGAAATACCGAATCATGGATATGCATGTTGTTTGAGGAAATATTCTAGTAAAAATACAGACACTATCAGATTATAATTGTATGGATTATAAAAAAAGATGAGGAGATATCATGTGTCAAGGACAGCTTCCTCTTTCTGTTAATTTATGCATACTTGCAAGACTGATACCCTAAAATTGTCAAACAAAAGATATTTTATGAAGTGAGCCTCTGGTATTTCCAGAGAATATCCTAGCATTGCCTCTTTTTGAGAATGAAAAAGTTACACATGTAATTAGATAAAATAAACATCAAGATGGCATTTTTCAAGATATTTAGTATACTTGGACTTGAAATAGGAAATAGAGACGATGAGAACATTCCCTTATTTTGTATTATAGTAAATAACGTGAAATGAAACGCATTGGTAATACCGAGCATGAAGATATGTTAAATGTCTTATTAAGGCACCTAGTATGCATTTCTGGCTGGATATTTAAAACAAACATTTGAAATATACAGTTCAGTGTTATTGGCATGTAATGAATGAGGCCTCAAAGGCCAGGTTAAATGTCATCTATTCAGCCACAGTAAAAAGTGGGGAAAACACATTCTTCAAAATCACTGTTTATGCCTATATTCCAAAATCTTGTTTTCGTGTACTGTTATACCTCTTTTATAGCTAAGGTGAATATTTATAATAAAAATTCTCATTGCAAGACAGGCTTCTGCCTCTTAAAATATTCTGCATGAATGAACACTTTCTGTTAATGCTGTACATGTATTTCTGTCTTTACATAACCATCATTTTCCTAGACTAATATTTTTTCAATCATGCAAGCTGACTGATTCTCAGCTACATAGCACTTACTTGATGTCTGTTATTTTGGATGACTCCTCATTAACTCTCCAAAATATAGGTTATTATCTCTGTTTTAGTCAAGGAAACCCTATAGGTCAGTATCTGTAAGCATATTTCTAGACACAGAAAGCTACTGGATGCCAGAGTCCTAACTAAAGTAGAGCTTTCCATTGTGTGATCTTGTGGCAATTGATTGCGTTTCCTTCCTAATCTCTTGGTGGCATGCCTGATTCATTTTCCCTTCCTATTTTCCAAGACCATGTTTTTCTCAGATCTAAAACATTTAAGAACACTTCAGACATCCTCAAACTTTTAAACATGGGACTAGTTCACTGTCCCTAAGACTGTTGGAGGGTCGGACTATAGTTAAAAAAAACAAAATATGAACAAATTCACTGCAAGCCCTGGATGAGTCAGCTAACCAGCACAAGTAGCGGCAGCAAAAACATCTGGCAGCCTAATAAAAGTCCTTGGCAGGCCGCATGTCGTCCTTAGTTTGAGGATGCCTGCATGGTCCTCCTGGTCCTCTGGTAAGTGACAAAGAAAATGGGTGCTTTTGGAAAATGCGGTGAATAAATTTCATGGTGCCTGCTTATCAGACAAAGCGGCATCTTGGATCTTAAAGATTGTCCTCAAACAAGCCACCATCTAAGTTGACTTATCAACAATCCACATGGAAGAAGCACACCAATATCTGCTACGAAAGGATTTTCAATCATATAATCTGAAGTCGAAGGAGGAACAGTACCAGAGGCTAAATTGCGAGAATGTGGCCTGCAGAAGCTATGGATCACAGTGGGTACCCAAGATACATGTTGGGAGATGACATAGGAAATAGGTCTCTGGTAATTTTCCTCCACCCATAATAGAGGGGTGGGAGGAACGTGTTTATGATACAGAGTGCATTGGAGACATAAGCACAAAAGGTCAAAAGGATAAAGCCGGCTTGAACGTCCGTAAGTTGAAAGTTTGTAGCTGACTTAAATGGTTGAAAGTTTGTAAGTTGATCTCCACGGTATTGCATATTACACCTGATCTGGTTTTCATCATTTTATGTATCTTTTTGCTTCTTCATATTTGGGTTAATCAAAGATGTGTTGCATCTTTGGTGATCATCCTATTGAACTTGTGTTGTATATTTTTCTGTCTTTTAGTATATGAAAGTCAGTGTTGATGAACCTATAGGGATACCACATGGAGAGGGGCTATGTTGGGGAAGAGTGGTGGTGGTGGTGGCAGGGGAAAATGGGAGCCATTCTCAAGGAGTCCATGAAGGAAAGAATGTTTGGAAACTGATTGTGGTTGTCATTGTACAATACTGCTTGATGTGATTGAACTATGGAATGATGTGACATATATATTAACTCGCCTTACAAAAGGAAACCAAAAGAAACAACAACTCATTGCTGTTGAGTAATTCCAACTTGTCACCATGACGTAGTGATAATGTATGGTTGAGTTGAACTAGTTCAGGAGTGTACAAAGGTGAAAATCTCTACAGAATCTGAAGGTAATGTCTTCTCTCCTGATACCGGCTCGAAGCCTGACTTTTCAGTTAAAAACTTTGAGCCCTTCAATTGCACCGTCAGAGATCCTTTGTCATGAGATAGAACTCTATCACTTTGGATTATGCCACATACAATTTGAGTATATCCATTTGCCCATATTTAGTTCTTCATTTACATTTGGAAAATGTAAGATAAAATGAAATGCTCTGCAGAATTTTTCCTGAATGGATTGACTACTCTTCCTTTAGATCATGCGAGGTATCTGATTTGACGAAGCATGTCTAAGTTGATAAAAGAAACCAGAAGAGTGGAGTCTCAGATAGGCATCTAGACCCAGGGTTTTCAAAACTTACGTTTAAGAAAGAAATACTTTTCTCAAAGATTTTAGCTTATAAGGTAAAATGAAAGGAAATGGGATGTTCAAAAATACTGAAGCAGGCGACTGTTTGAGAGAGCCTGTGTTTCCATTTACAGACTTCTGAGCTAAACAGCACTCAGAGGAAAGTGGGGTTTGGAGACAAAAAGTATCGCTAAATGACATCCTTATTCCTGGTCCACAGAGTCCTTGAACTATAGTGTACTTGAATTATGACACAACACACATATTATGTTATAGTTCATGTGCAAATTTATTCTAATAATATGTGCTACATATGATGTTGTAGCGCAATATTTGCTGATGTTATATCTTCAGTTGTTCATGGTCCAAGAAAGAAAAACTGGATTTGTAAAGATAACAAAAATAAAAGACAAAAATAATGAAAGCTTTTAAACAAGACTTCCTATCAGAATGTATGGTGTCATCAGAAGAGGCAATGTATGGTAAATCACAGATGAGCTACACAGCACTCCTTCTGCTCCCACACCTTCTCACATCCTGTGTCACCTTAGGACGTTATCTGCTTTTACTTTTTCAAAGAAGAGGAGGGAGGAACTCCTGCCTACAAAGTTCTGGACCCAGTTTCCCTCTTCCTGAGCATCACTCTCTGGATCACTCCTGAATCCCTAAGGGTTCTTCTGAGTGTACATAGATCAAGCCTCTTGGTGGGAAAGATATGGAATTTCCTGCTTGAATTGTCAATGTCTGCCCAGTGATTATAGCCGAGGGCCCATTCAAAGATGCTGTTTGGATAAAATTGTCAATAACTTACTTTTAGAGACATTGGCAGCAGGAGCTAGACAATCTTCTCACTGGAGACTCTATGAATAATGTGCAACATAGATGAGATTATAATAACTGATCATTTTTTCATTTTATTACTTCCCCCTCTATTCATTTTATAAGACCATCCAGTAAAATATACTTTCCATTGCTAATGCATGAACTACATATTGAATGACTTTGGAAGTTAACTTTCTTCTGCATTGCATTTTATACTTTTGGAATCAAATATCACACAAAAATGGATACATATTCCCATTTTTTTTAGGATAACAAGAAACTAATTCTAGTCACTTCTGTCATAAAGCACCATTATGTGAAAAGCATTATCTATGTGGGAAGAGTCTGAATCAGTGTAAGAAACATGAGTTTACAAGGCATTCATTCACCTGAATCATATTCATGATGTCCACCTTTCAGGGTATGCTCTGAAAGGAGGGCAGCGCAAGAAGGGAGGCTTACTCACTCCCTGAGACAAACACGGTAATGTGTCCCCATCCTTAGTAAAGCCCAAGGGAAGTGGTATTTGAAGAGCCACTCATTACAGCTCCATAATATAACTGGGCAGAATATGAAAGTGACTCTAGGAGTCTATCTTTTCTATGATTCCTTAGCCAATGTCAACCAAAAAGGCTAATAAGAGCAGTAGAAACAACATGGTATTGGATTCTCCTATGACCCTAGCTGGGTAGTTTTGATTTTATGCTTTAATCACATTTTTATTGCTGAGAAAGATCAACTTGTATTAGTTTCCATTAACATTTTCAGTACCATTATCAAAGAAAATGGACAGGATTGAAGGGAAGAGGAGAAGGTAGATATGTTATAAAGAAAGATACAATGTTGGATCATTGATTCGTGACAATAGATAAGGTTAAATAGAGCCTACCACCTGATTTTGTCAATGAAATGTCATTAAACACATTTATGACCATTTCTTCTCATGATATAACAGCTATGCATTAATTTTATTTATAATACAACAGCAACGAGTAGTTGTGAAATCAGCTTCTTACAATTATAAAAGCAGAATTAAAAATATTATTTTATTAAGTGCATTTAAAACCCTTCTCATACATTATCATACATCAGCTAATTGAGAAAAGCACATTTAGACATATGTTGCCATCTTCATTTGCAAAGTGTTTTCTTTCTATTTGAGCCCTTTATATCAGCCCTTTCCCTATCCTTGCTCTGCCTCCCTCCTGAACCCTTGATGTCTTAGAAATTATGGTTTTTTTTTTCATGGCTTAAACAGACTGCTGTCTCTCTTCATCTACTTTTGTTCATTCCCCTGGGAGGGGGTTAAATGCTGATCATTGTGGTCAGTTCCTCTTTTCTACACCCACCTCCCCTTTCGGTTCCTGATATTGCTACTCTCATTGAAATCAGTAATAAAAACAGAATTTCAGAGTTATTTGAAATTATCATGAAGGAAACACAAAATCAAATGTCATAGACTCTCTAATCTCATTTTGCACATCCAGGAATTGCTAAGAAAAATGACTCAATAAGATCTTCTTATTTTATTTTCTGAAATGACTATATTTTTCTTGCTTGAAAAAATATATTCAGTGCTTCATTTTAGCGAATGATAACAGAGAGAGGGGGAAAAACAAAGAGGATGTTTTATTTTTGCTCTATTGCACAGATCAAAGATCACAAATTTCTAGTATAGTGGTCCCTCTGCATATTCATTTCAAAAGGACAGATGAAAAAGTTAAATTACTTTCCAAAGTTTTGAATTGGCCTGTCACTCTGGCTCCAGTTTCTTTACAGCTAGGACCAGCTTGGACCATGGGGGATTCTTTACAAGTCTTCTCCGTTAGAAGCATGTTCAACACCAGCCCAGAGTCTTCAAGCAGACCTCCTAACTAGGTACTGAAACAAATCAGTTACTACCTTAGGTTAGAGGGAGCAGGAGACGCATTACTTTATCCCACTCCATCCGTCAACTTCATAATGGTATTTTTTGTTATGAAAAGGCCAAGCAGTTGGGAGAACACACCTCCTTAATCTGGTCCCAACCTGGAAACAAATGAGGGAGGTTTCATTCATTGTACTCATAATACAAATTGTCAGGTGTGGAAGCTAGCTTACTACTAATGCTGGATTTCTGTCATGCTGGTTCCAGGAGTCATCAGTGGACTGCTGACCTTGGCTTTTTTCTTACTCAGTAGGCATCCCCCAGCACCAGGCAGTGATTTTTCCAAGTTCACCTTTCTGCTTCTTTTTCACGCATCTGGAAGAGTTGGGACAGATATTTAATTTACTTATGAAAGACAGGCTTGATCTGGACCGGCTTTGTCCATTTTTACAATTAAGTGACACATTTCTTGCTATAAATTCCTATCTTTATACAAATAAGCATGATACTTTTCCTGGGAAACCCAGGATAATAGCACACCTTTTCACATTTAGATCTCTACAGTTTCTACCTAAGTAGCTCTCACTAAAGGTTTGCTAATTGCATACAGTCCCGGGAGGTGGAAACAATTTGCACAGAACCTAAAGCTGGTAGTTCAAAGACACCCAGCAACACGTTGTGTAGGTGGGTGGGGTGAATTTGGGGACACTTTGACAATCTCCTTATATTATGTAATTAGACACTTGTGTTAGTCCAGATAGACTAGAAAAACATATCCATAGACACACATATGTATATAAGGGAGAAGTTTATATATAAAAGCAATTGAACACACAGAAAAACATCCCAACCCTGTCCAGTCCAAGGTCATAAATCTGATATTAGTCCATGCGTCTGATTATAATGTATAAAATCCTTGTGCGACTCATGAAGCACATGCAATGGCCAGTCACAGGCCAGTGGGTGCAGAGTCTTATATATACATTGACTGTGAAAGCATGTAGTGCAGGGAGGGTCTCCTCATGGCTCCAACAGTTTCCAGGGCTCAGGGTCTAGTAGCACGCTGCTACGTATTTTATCAACTGCAATGTCTCCCAGGAGTCAGCCGAGGGAGATAGTGTCTTCTACCTCCCAGAAGGAATTATCACATTTCCCAGAATTCTCAGGATAAGGCCATGCCCACAAAGAGGTTTCATTGGCTATCTCCAGATTGACAGGCTAGACTCCACCGTTACACTTTTAATCCTCAAACTGACACCAGATTAGGTGACTGCCACAACACTCAAAATGTACCATATCATTGACTTCAGTCCCAGACACCATAGGCACAACAGAAGCACTGTCCTGTTGTGTGCCATCCTGAAAACTGTTCCTCTATCTGCATCTATCATTGTAGTCACTGTGTCAATCCATCTCTGTAAGGTGTTTCCTCCACTGTGCTGCCCTTCAACACTTTCAACAAAAATGTTCTTCTCCAATCTGGGTGTATGTTTGAGTGCGTGTGTGTGCGTGTGTGTGTGTTTACGTGTGTGTGTGTGGATAGAGAGGTTGTGGCAGTTAAGTTAGAGTTCCAACTTCTCCAACACCATTTGCTCTGATGGACAATTATTTGCTTCTCTGATCACTAATTTTCAAACTTTTTAAAAGTGTAGGACTGGGCGTAGTGGGGAAAGGCAGGGAAGAGGTGGGGAGTAAACTAGTGGCTGAAGAGGAGGTGGTGGACATGGAGATGAGGACGTGGATGAACCTGAAGTTAGGGAACAAAGCCCCAAAGGAGGTGACAGAGTTGGTTCTTGATAATTGTTGGGGTGTTCAATGATGAGTTTGAGGGCTTGAATCACACATTTTGAGAACTGGAGAAGTTGGGCATGGCTGATGCAGAACTAAGTTTACTGGTGAGACTTTCTACCTTAAACAAACTCTCAAAGTTAGAATTTAATTCATGATAGCATTTCTGGAGAATTGGAAGTCCTGCCAGAAAACTGTCCAAATCTCACCTACCTCAATCTGAGTGGAAATAACATCAAAGATTTCGATACAGTAGAAGCTGTGAGTAATCTTAAAAAGTGGAAAAGTCTTAACTGGCTTAATTGTGAGATCACAAAGAGATTGTAGAGAAAGTATTTTTGAGCTACTGCAGCAAACTGCACACTGAAATGGGTTGGATCCGAAGGGTAGTCATGCACCTAAAGCTTCTGAAGAGGAAGATGGTGAGGATGAAGATGATGAAGATGAAATTGGCCGGCCTGAAGGATCTGAGGAAGAGAAACAAGATGATGAAGATGAGAATGATAAGGAGGATGATGAAGGCTCAGACTTGGGAGAAGAAGAGGAAATGAGCCTCTCATACAAAATGAAAGAAGAGACTCCAGGTGAATAAAATAATGATGACTATGTTGCAGAATGAGAGGAAGAGGAAGAAGAAGAAGAAGGGCCTCGAGGAGAGAAGGGAAATGGGATGTTGAAGATGATGGAAAAGATGAGGACTAGGTCAGTCTAAGGCCAGATTTCCCAATAGCCTAGGGTTTGATAAAAAGTGATTGTGTCTTTGTTTCATCTGATATAATAGTTATCCTTACAGAAAATAACGTGCAACTATAGCAAAAATGTGGCTTATGATTTTTGCCTTGTTTTCATTCCAAAAATAAAATTTATTTTTCTGTTAATGATCACACAGTGTGTAGAGTAACTTTCTCTCGGTCCTGTGAGACAGTACCTCCCCCACTGACCAGCATGCGTTTGGGTGCCTCAAGGGTTCGACTTGTTTTCGGGTTCATGTGACTTGTCGATTGCCAAGCGTGGGGCCAGTCTCCTGTGTTTATCAGCTCTGGTTTCTGAGATAGAGAAGAACAGTTGCCATACCTCATCCTTCCTCTGCCCGCCCATGAGACATCAGGGTGTCTAAATGTAGTGCTAGGTAGTCTGGGAGAGAAGAAGTACACCTTGACTGTTGTGAAGTAGTCTGAGCGGTATTAACTATACAGGTTATGTTGTGCTTCCCATGGTGTCTTTTGATCCAAGGATCTATTCAAACATGGAAATTATACAGGAACTTGGAGTTCTCCCTAAGGTTTACATCACCATTATTAGGAACTGAATATCAGGCAGATCCATATTGTTATCTTAGAAAGGGGTCAGAAGCAAGTGTTAATGTAATAAGGATCCCCGTTAGGGTGGTGGGCTATGTGTTTGATTGCTAAACACAAGGTTAGCTGTCCAAGCCCACAGACCACTCTGCAACAGAAAGATGAGACCTTCTCTTCCCCTAAGAACGAAAGGCCTCAGAATCCCCTAGAGACTCCACCGTAACCTTTGGGATCACTATAACGATAGGCATAGTTAACTATGAGTTATAGTTGACCAACTGGTAGGGAGTCTTGTAAGAGAAAGGCTATGGACAAGATGGACCTTGGCTGCTAAAATGGGCTCCAACATTAGAACAACGGTGCGGATGGGACAAGAGTGGACTGTGTGATGTTCTTTTGTACCTTGGGATTCCGTGACAGCACCGAGCAACTGCACGTATCCCTGGAAAGCAGCAATGAAATTGTCAAATATCTTGTACCCCTGATGAATTTGGAAGACATTACGCGTAGCAAATTTAGTCAGTATCATAAAGATCAATATGATCACAATTGATAAATAGGATATAAGATCATTGTGATAAAAAGCAAGGGTCAATCAATATTGTTTCTGCATCAGAAGAAGTGGACTTAGGGAGGCCTTGGATGCCTGAAATGACAAAGTGGAATAGACAAACAAAAAGAGTAGATCTGCCATCTGGTGGCGATAGCAGTGAATGGCACAAAGAGCACGGATTGCAAGTAGATTGATCTTTTCCCCCGCAATTTTATCTTAGTCTTCAAGCTTAATAAGAATTTCATGGAGTTCCCAATGAAGTGCCAAGGATTTACTCTGGGGACAGGGTGTGGTACCCATCGCAGTCAACCAGGTGATACTCCTGGAGGTCAAGGACCAGACCTTGAACTATTTACAGGTTTTTATTTTGTTATTATTTTTACTTATTTATGTATTGGGCATTGATTTATTTTGTTGTTGTCATCATTTTGTTTGCTTTGGTTGCTTCATCTGAGGATGTCTGTGTTTTTATGCACATATTGTTATCGCTGCAGGTCTATCAAGATAAAATAGGTTGAATAGTCTGGAGGTGAAAATGGCAGGACTGATGGTTCTGGGAGGGTGGGGGGAGGAGAGGCAGGGGAGGACATGGCATTTGGGGAGGAGGGGGAAAGGAGGTGGTGTTGACCAGCCCAGGGATAAGGGAATAGCAATCGATTCAAAATCAGTGACAAAGTGGGTGTGAGAGGTCTGATACGGATTGAGCAAGAGTAATGTAGCAGAGAGAAAATAGTGAAACCCCAAAGGAGGCTGAGCGTGATAGTGGGACTAGAGTAAAGTAAAAGAAAACAGAGGAAAGAACTGGGGGTGGGATAAAGGGCATTTATAGTCTAAATATAGGCATGTACATAGGTGAATATATTTATGTAGGATGATGGGAAAATAGATCAACAAGCATATACTTACAGATTTAGTATTAGGACAGCAGATGGGCATTGGACCTCCACTGAAGTGCTTCCTCAGTGCAAGAACATTTTGTTCTATTAAATTAGCATTCTATGATGCTCACCTTCCCGACACCATCCCTGAAGACAAATGTGTGCAAAGCAAATGTGGTGAAGAAAGTTATAGTGCCCAGCTATCAAAAGATGTCGTGTCTGGGGTCGTAAAGGCTTGAAAGCAAACAAGCAGGCATCTAGCTTGGAAGCAACAAAGGCCACGTGGAAGAAGCACAGCAGCTTGTAGAACCACAAGAAGTCTAAGGGATCAGTTTCAGGCTTCAAGAACTAAAAATTATAACATTGTGTGCTCCCCTTTTGATATGATCACTGACAACAAACATGTGCATAAGCAACTGTGGTGAAGAAAGCTGGTGATGCCCAGGTATCAAAAGATATAGTGTCTGGGATCTTAAAGGTTTGAAAGTAAACAAGCAGCCATCTAGCTCAGAAGCAATAAAGCCCACATGGAAGAAGAACATCAGCCTGCGTACCACAGGATGTCTAAGGGATCCGGTATCAGGCATCAAAGAACTAAAAATTATATTTTTATAAATGAGGTGGAGTACCGATTGAACACCCAAAGCCCCCTCAATAGATTAAGTGACATCCTCTTATAGAGGGGTTCCAGGGAGGTGACAAGCCAGTCAAAGTACAATGCAGTAACAATAAAATATACAACTTTCCTCTCATTCTCAAATGCTTCCTCCCACCCACTATCATGATTCCAATTCTGCCTTACAAATCCAGCTAGACCAGAGGATGCACACTGTAGCTGAAACATGGGGAATTCAGGATAGATGACCATACTGGGATGGTGGAGGGAGGGTGGAGTAGAAACGGTACCAATTGCAGGGGTCTGGATGTAACCTCTGTGGGGTATGGACATCAGGGAATTGGGTGAAGGGACATTATGGACAGTGTATGATATGAAAGTGTAATAACAATTTGTAAATTTTCAAGGGTTCATGGAAGAGTGAGATTGGGAAGGGAGGGAAAATATGGGGAGCTCTTAATGGGGGTCTAAATGGAGGGAGGATGTTTTGAGAGTGATGATGATGACAAGTGTGTAAAAGTGGTCTGCATACAATTGACATATGTATCGGTCGTGGTGGGAGTTGTATGCGCCCTCAATAAAATGATGTATAAAAAGAGGAGGTGGAAAGAGGAGCTTATACCAAGGGCTCAAGTAGAAAATATATTGGAAATGAAGATAGCAACATGTGTACAAATATGCTTGATACAAATGATGTATGGAATGTTATAAGAGTTGTAAGATCCCGCAATAAAGTCATTGGAAACAAAAAGAATGGAATTCTCAAAAAGAATGATGGCAACATATGTACAAATATGCCTCATATAATTGATGAGTGGATAAGAATAAGCATTGTGAGAGTCTCCAATCAAATAATAAAAAGGGGGGAAAAAGATTTTCACTCCTTGGAACTAGTGAAGATTCTTTTGTTTATAAGTAACAGAACAAGTCAGGTTTCTCAGAAAAGAGAATAACCATGAATCAATAGCAAGGGTGGAGTGAGCTCAAGGTCACGCTGGCTCTGTTGTTCTTCTGTGTTGTGTCCTGGCTTGGGGTTGATTCCATAGGTCAGAGTAGAACTGTCCCTGGAGACTTTTGAGCATGTAGTGTTTATGGCTGCAAAGTCGCCAGCTCCTTTTCTCCTTCAGAAATGCTGAGTGGGTTCGAACTGCCAAACTTAGGCTTGGTAATGCTGAGCCATGGGTCACAAATAATTGGGTACCCTCTCCTTTTCAAAAATACTCTTGTATTTCAAAAACACTCCAAGCATGTATTTGATGTCATTGGATTTTAAAGGTGCAAGTTGCTGTCTGTGTGGTGGGTGTTTTAGTGAGAATATCCCATTTTATTCCTGCCTCTCAAAGTGCATGGCTCTCCTGGGTCCTCTTTTGATTTGTGGTGGACACTATTAGAGTGTTGGAGTTGGGATGTCCACTCTGCCTTGATACCCAAGAGAAGATTCTGGTTTTCTTTTGTAAGGATTTCTGCAAAGAGATAAACATTCCAAGATGAATGTTGTTCTAGATTCATTATTCTGTTATGTAACATGTGACTCATGTTAGGAATCAGAAAACATGCCATGCACTGGTTTAAGACAAGAAGAACTGATTCAACCACCTATAGAAAAATGCAGGGAATATGCCTACTTCAGGCATGACTGAGTCAGAAATCAACACTTCTGTCCATCTTCTTGCTCTGCCTCTTTGATTTTTATGTCATTCTTAAGGAAACTCCAAGCCTGGGACTCTGAAGCAGCATTTTCCCAGATGTATATCCAGGGGCAAAGAGGAAGCATCCTTCTCTCAGAACCTCTTTGGGGAAGACTAGTGTCTCAATGACTTCTTTGTGCCCTATGTAGAGCTCGAACCAGATAAATTTCATTTATCTATTGACACTGGCCCAGTTCATGCATTCTACCCCTGACCAAGATAGAGCCAACTTAATAAGAACACATGCTGGGAGTTGTGTGACACACCAAAAAGAAAGCAGGTGAAGCTACTAGAAGGTGGGTAACTAGATTTTCAGACAGCAGGAAAAGCCCTTTACCTCATTAATCATGCTCAAGTTGCCATGCTTTCCAAGACAGCATGCTGGGCTGCAGAGCAATCATCAGCTTCCCAAGTACCTTGTCAATTGATACAAACCCATTAAAAACACAAATCAACCCCACTCACAGTGACCCTATAGGACAGAGTAAAACTGCTTCCCAGGACTTCTGAAACGATCACTCTCCAGAGGGTCCTTCAGTTCCATCTTCTTCCCTCAGAGCAACTGGCGGATTTACACTATTGATTTTGAGTGTAGCTGCCCATAGTTGATTTTAATACATCCGTCTCAGTTGCCGGAAGTGGGGGAACAGTGTAGGAACAGACAGTCATAGCTCTCATCGGGATAGATAAGATACGCAAGAGGACAGATGCCAGATCAAAGGGTTGGATTACCTTTTTGAATAAGCAACACAACAGCCACATCAAAATTTGCAGCCATTATGGGCATGGTGAAGGGAAAATTAAACAGTGGCAAAACGGAGACCAAAGTTCAAGTGTCTTCAAGTGTCAATGGCTTTTTTCCATCCTGTGCGATTGCAATACCATTCCAGTACCATTGCATCTCCTCTGTGTCTTACTCTGCTTCTCCACTCCAGGAGAAGTAACATATCTATTAGGTAAGTAGAACCAACTTTGAATTGCTCAGTCATTCCTCATTTTGTGGATCTTCTATGACAGGGAGAGTATTTCTGCTTTTGCTACATGCTTTTAATGAAATTAGTGAGGCAGGGTATAATCTGGAAGGGGGGGCTTATGATTTGGGGTAAATTATTCAAAGGGGGTTTGCTAACCCATGTGATAAAGTGGGCTTAGACCGAAGCAAACACCTTGCCTGGGTGATGATGTTGTGCATATGACCTATAGTTTCTTAGGGAGAAATTTCTTCACTACCCTTTAGAGTATATTGTGGGATTCCAGTTATAACATTACTACCAAGACCATGCCACTTCTTTAGCAAATCATGAGAGTGTACACGTGGTTTTTCAGGGATAGGAGAGAATCTGGAGGAGTTAACTTGTTTCTGAATTGTTAAGGCTCTACTTTAACTTGAAGAGCCTGCTGGTAGAATTATGGACAATAATTAGAATTCTAAAGAGGATGCAGGAAGATATAAAAATCACGTGGGGGAAAAGTATCATTGTCAGCAGAATGGAGCTAGAATGTGATCTGAAAGGGACATTAACAGGAAATGATGAAAAAGTGATCGATTGGGTCTTAGAGGAACCTTCCCATGAAGTGACCCAAAAGAACACTGTAAATGAGGGAGAGTGCAGAGTGGGGATCCAAAGCCCATCTGCAGGCACCTGGACATTCCCTCACAGAAGCTTCTCCAGAGGGGGATGAGGCAGTCAGAGTGCAGTGCAGCAATGATGAAACATACGATGTTCCTCTTGTTCTTCAATGTTTCCTCCCCCACCCTAATTCTACCTTACAAATCCAGCTGGACCAAAAGAAGTACACTGGTACATATAGGAACCGGAAACACAGGGAATACAGAAGACAGAAGAACCCCTCAGCACAGGTAGTGAGAAGGGTGATAATGGGAGGGTAGAGGGAAGGTGGGGTAGAATGGGAGAACAGATTGCAAGGATCTATACATAACCTCCTCCCTGGCGGATGGACAGTGGAGAAGTGGGTGAAGGGAGACATCACATAGTATAAGATACGACAAAATAGCTGACCCCAGTGGCGTAGTGCTTGAGTGCGGGACTGCGGCCCACTGGCTTGGCAGTTCAAATCCAGCAGCAGCAAGTCTGGGTAGCTCCCACGACCACCAGATGGCAGTGATGCCAAAAAAAAGATATGACAAAATAATAGTAATTTATGAATTATCAAGGGTTCATTGGAGGAAGGGAGAAGGGAAAATCAGGAGTAGCTATCAGGATTTCAAGTAGAAAGCAAGTGTTTGGAGAATAATGAGGGAAACAAATGTACAAAAGTGTTTGACACAATGGATGTGTGTGTGGATTGTGATAAAAGCTGCCCATAAAATGATTTAATGATAAAAAAGTTGTGCTGAAATGTTTTGTGGAATGTAGAGATGGCAAGTCATAAACATCATTGTCTGACTGAGGACTTTTCTAAGCTAAATCATGAAGGGACTTTGGGTTTCTCCTTCTTGTTTATATTACGGAGTTATCTTAAAATGAGCTGTTTAAAATGTGACCAGAATTTAATATTTTAGAAAACTGTCTCTCAAAAAACATGGGGTTTACAAATAAGACCCAGAAAAACTATGGACTTTCATCCAGGATATTGATGAAAATAGAAAAACAGAGAAACCTGTCTGAATATAGACTCTTAACACTTAATTCTAAGCTACTGCAGTAGTTTTAACAAACACACTGTCGATTTCTTTTTATTGGAAATGAAAAGAAGTAAGAAGATCAGCTACATTTTTATTTGTAGATGCATTTACACCAATTGTTATTTATGTACCATACACTGTCCCCTAAAGTTGCCATTTGTGTGTGTATTACCATTTGGTGAATATTAAATGTTCAGTGATTGAAATTAGCTTGAGAAATGTTTTTGGTTGGAATGAAATCTATGGTTTAGAGAAGTGAAATAGTGATGGAATTTAATGACACTGATTATTAGTGAAATAATGAGGGAATTTAATGACGCTGATTATTTTGGGGTGACTTGGTTTTGCCACAGTTTATTCAGAGCTGTGCATTGCTCTCCTTTTGGAAAGTTACACACGCACTCACACACACACACACATGAATATGATCCAATATGGCACAGTTTAATTATAATCTTGAGGAAGGAGCCCAAGTATTTATATTTTGGTAAACTTCTAGATCATTTTGTCAATTAGGGCTTTAATTTTACCGAGTTCCTAGGCATCTTTTTCAGCTGCAGACCCTTGAATTCTTTCTATTTCTTAGCTCTTTTGATTGCACCCATTCCTTTCAACTATAATGAGTTCCCTGGTGGATACATATGTCATGTTTTATCGATCTTGAGTTCTTTATCTATACTTTTCACTTCCCCCAGGCCATTTTGTGCCAAATCCATCAAAATAGTTTGACCTGTGTGGATAATTTGATGATGCCTATAGGATACAACTTCCCAAACTGCAGGCCAGAATGAAACATTTCTCTTTTCCTTTCTTGCTCCATAACAATTGGTCTCTTTCCCATTTTCTCCTTAATGCTAAATATTAAGATAATATCCTCAGGATAGCGAAGCTTGTTTTAAAGGCAACCGTGAACAAAAGAGCACCTCTCTCTCTTTGTACTGCTTCCCCTTTTTGAGTTGAATGACTGAGACTATACATCGTGGTGGGATTGGTGGTCACTTGGTTGCCAGGACTGCCCTGACTCTTGTCCTTCTGCCTAGAGAGTTATTATTCTGAATTTTCTTGCACATGTGTCTTTTTTCATGTTTGTTTTACTTTTGTTAACTTATGGACAAGGAAAATGAGAACTATATTACCTGAGGAAGAGTAAGGACTATAGAAAAGAAACTAGAAATTGCAGCTGTCCCCTTACCAATTGGAGGTCATAGGAAGTAATCTCTGATTCCTGTTCCTCTGACCACTGTAAGTTTGAGGCATCTCTGTTGGAACCATTACGTCATTCTACATCACCTTCTGCAGGGTAACTGAGAAAATCAAATGACTGTTTTCTAAATTAGCATCAAAGCTTTTTTTCCATCTGATTATCAGTATTTCATTTGGTTTTTAGTTAGTATATTTTTCATTCTTACACAGAAAACTCCTAATACCCTAAAAATAGAGGCATGATTTGGTACCAGGGAGAAATAGAATTGTTTCACTTGCTTTGCTACTTATAAATTGGCAAAAGTAAAAGTATAATAGAGAAATACCTCTTAAATAACATGACTCTTCTCCCCACCATTATCTCTACTATCTATGTAGAGCAGTAATGCAGCACCTCTAAATGGGTAGCAGATTTTGTGGCATATAATTTTTCTCTTTCCCCATTTCTATAACTGAAACATTAGAATTATTAACCTGTTATGTAAGGCAAGTTGTATATTTTTGAGTAAAGTATATTATGATAATGTTTTAGGCATGATATTTGTTGATTTTCATACATTTTGCATTTTATATAAGTTAAACTCACTGATTATACTAGAGATTCTTAAAATTAGATTTAAAAAATAAGAAAAAATAACTCAATTTATTCTATTCATAATTGAGGGTATATATAGGAACTACTTCTTTTTGTTGAGTTTGTTTCCTTCATTATAACATATACAAAATGATTAAACTGGTATTATCAAAAGAGCTTACTAAGGAGTGTAGGGGAGATCATTATTAGAAATAGAGTTTGTATTTGCCCCAAAGATCTTTGTGCCCAGTGTTGTTTTTTGACTTTCAGATACAGACTCCGCCCATTAAATTTCACTGATGACATGGTGGTTTCTTTAGTATGGAACATGCATACTGTCTCATCACAGTTGATGTGGATATTACACTGGAAATAGAAAATTATTTAATAATTCTGTTTTGTGGAAAACACTATTTTGCATGTTTTTCAAAATTATGGTAGAGTAAGTTACCCCTCCAGAACGTGTCTGTACATCTCTCATATTGTGGTGGCTTATGTGCTGCAGTGATGCTGGAAACTATGTCACTGGCAATCAAATACAAGCAGAGGTTACCCCACGTGAGCAGATTTCAGGCTGCGAACAGATTATGAAGAAAGAATAGACTGTTCTCTTCTGAGGAAGTAGCCCCTGAAAACCTCTGGATAGCAATGGAACATGGTCAGATAGTCAAAACCCCATGGCTAACAGCAGACTGTTATGAGAGACAGTCCAGAAGATTAGCCACTCTGGTCAGAAGACACTCAAAATATGCCTGAGCAGGGACTGTTTTCTCAAAGTAGATTTGATCATAATGATGTAGAGGCGGAAAGTGGACAAGAGTCAAGTCTTTAAGATCTTCATTTGCTCATAAGACATGACTCAAAATGAGAAGAAGTGGCTACAAAAATCTATTAATAAGTGAAACTTGAAATATGAAAAGTCTGAATTTAAAAAAAATGAAAGTCATCAAAAATGTTCTTAAAGTGAGTATAAATGGATGGATATTGGCCATTTTGAGCTAGTTCATCATGTAGTTTACAAGGAATGACAGATTTCAGAGGAATGACATTACATGCATAATAAAAAATGACACTTTAAGATGTATTTTTAAGTATAATGCTGTCATTTATTGGATAGTATCCTTATCCATTCAAAATCTAGTCAATACAGCTATGATTCAAATTAGTGAAATAATGTCTAAAGCTGGTGATGCAGAGATTAAAGAATTCTACCAATGTCTTCAATCTGAAATGGATCTAACGTGCAATCAAGATGCATTAATGTTTATTTGTGATTGGAATGCAAAACTTGGAAACACAAGGAAAGAATAGTTGGGAAGTATGGTCTTGGTGATAGAAATGAAACTGAGAATCACTGTGGTAGAATTTCAAGACCAATAAGTTCCTCATTACAAATACCTCTTTCCAACACCACAAAAGGTGACAACAGACACGACTTTCTACAGATGGAATACATACGTGTCAAATTGTCTATATCTGTGGACAGAAACCATGAAAAAGGTCAATATCAGTAGCTAACTCAAACAAGACCAGGAGCCAACTATGGAACACACCATTCATTGATCTGTTTTGTACCCAAAGCAGCCAGGGCACAATAGATAGGTGTCTGACTTGTGGCTATGATACACCCCAGCACTTTAATTTTCATCAGGGACAGGGGAGGTTGCCCCTTCCTGGAAAGGCTGGAAAGGGATCCCAAATATTTAAGTTTCCCAGCACTCTCCCTGAGGTCAATAGTATTCGTATCCTTGGCCAAAGGCAAGGAAGAATTCAGGGAGGTTTAACCCAAGGGGAGAGTCTCAAAATGGATTTTCAACTTTTAATGTCATCCATAGCCTTCACATACAAGTTGCTCAGAAGTTAGGCTTTCATAAAAAGCCTGAGAGTTTGATTTCTTCAGGTGCAACACCTGTGCACCAAGAAACCTGAAACATTTGAAGACTACTTTGGTTACAAGTATCTCTCTTCCTTTGCCTAACTGCAAGAGAAGCCCGTAGGGAGAATCCTCTTAAAGTTATCACCCCTCATTTGTATTCTGAGCTTGATATAGGTAGCATTATACTTGAAAATTCTGAATTTTTATGTTGTTGTTAGGTTTAGTCAAATCATTTCTATGCAATAGTCACAGAATAGAATGAAACACTGCCTTGCCCAGTGATATCCTCAAAATTGTTCATGTGCTTAAGCTTATGGTACAGTCACTGCGTCCATCCATCCTAGAGAAGGTGTTTCTTTCTTTTGCTGCCCATCTACTCTACTGAGCACGGTGCCCATCTATAGGGAGCGGTCTCTCCTGACAACATGTCCAAAGTATGTAAAGTGAGATCTTGCCATCCCTGCCTGCAAGGAGCACTGCGGCTATGCTGCTTCCAAAATACATTTATTTGTCCTTGTGGCAGTCCAACATATATTCAGTATTCTCTTGCCAGAAGCAAAATTTGAATATACTGATTCTTCATTAGTCTTCCTTATTCAATGTCCAACATTCACATGCACATGAGGTGACTGAAAATGTCTGATTTTCAGCACTCTAAAGTGTTCTTGGGCAGCATATTTACCCAAAGAAATGGCACGCTTGATCTCGTGACTGGCACTTCCATGAGCAGATTGTGGAAGCAAGCAAGATGAAAGCCTTGACAATTTCAATCTTTCCTCCATGTGTCTTGATGTTACCTAATGGTACGCTTGTGAGCATAGAGATGCAATGCAGATGGTGAGATGACAGCCCTAACACATATCCTTCCTCATTTTAAAACCATGCAGTATTCCCTTGTTTTATTCTCACAACTGCCACTTTCTCCATGTACAAGTTCCCATTGAGTACAACGAAGTGTTCTGGAATTCCCATCCTTCTTAGGATTATCAATTTATGACAGTTTGTTAAATAGCTTATTAAATTAAGTTTCCCTTTTCTGGTTACTTTGAAAGATGTGCCCTCATATGAATCAGTTGAACCCTCTCCTTTTAAAAATTTTGTTAGTGATCTAAAATGCAAAGAATTTCTATGTTGTACATGAAGAACTTCCCAGGAATTTCAAAATTCTAGTCTTCAATGTACGTTTTCTTCAACATTCATTTGCCATAAAAACAAGTACCATATAAATCTCTTTTGGGTCTATGTAAAAGATTTTAAAGTTTGTGTAAATTTAGTATTCTGTTTTACACACACACACACACACACACACACACACACACAAGAAATGTCTGTGGAACTCACCTGATCACTGGAGGTAGTACCAAGGATAGCACCCTCTGCTCCAAAGGCACTCAAAAGGCAATTGAGGAGGAGCTAATTCTTGGAGTTGAGCAGCAAAAAGTCTGTTGGAGTAGAATCTTCATTTGCTCAAAGTAAGCACTAATAGCTGCAAAAAATCTGCTAATGATTTGACCTTGGAATGTGCAAAGTATGACTCTAAGAAAATTGGAATTGGTCAAAATGAAACGCATACAGTTTTATATGCTAGGCATTAGTGAGATGGAATGAACTGGTATTGGCCATTATGATACTGCTGATATAAATCAAGTAAGAGGTCATATGGTAGAATTTTGCAATACCAACCACTTGTTCATAGCAAATACATTCTTTTTTCAAAAACACAAATGGCTACTAAGACATTGAATTTTCCAGATGGTTTCCACATAAATAAAATTGACTATATCTATGGGAAGATATGATAGACAAGCTGAAAATTAGCAGCTAAAATAAGGAAATGGGCTTTCTGTGGAAGAGCACATTGATGACTCATATATAAGTTCAGATTGATGGTGGAGAAAATTAAAACAATCCCTGAAAGCTAAAATACAACCTTCAGTTTATCCCACCTGAAATATGATACCATCTCAAGAGCATATTAACTACATTGAAAACTGTTGACTGAAGATCTCATGAGCTGTGGGAAGACATCACGAACATAATTTCTGATGAAAGGAAAAGGCCATTAAAAAGGCAGGAAAGAAAGGAAAGATGAAAGCGGATGTGAGAAGAGGCTCTGAAACTTGCTCTTAATTGTAAATCAGATAAAGCAAATGGAAATATGATGAAGTCAAGGAGCTAAAGAGCAAATTTCAAAGGACAGCTTGAGAGTTCAAAGCCAAGTATTGTAGTGAAATGTGCAAGAATCTAGAATTAGAAAATTAAAAGTAACGATTATTTTCATATCTTCCACCATACTCCGTCTCCATTCACATATTTTTCTGTTGTTCATCTCCCTGGGAGGGGGTTATATACTGATCCTTTGCTGATTCCTCCTTTCTCCCCCGACCTTCCCCTTATCTTCCTGGTATCTCTATTGGTCCTGAGGGGTTTATCTGTCTTGGATTCCCTGTGTTTGGTGCTTTTTATCTGTAGCAGTGTACATGTTCTGGTCTATTCATATTTGTAAGGTAAAATTAAGATCATGATAGTGTGGAGTGGATGAAGGGAGCATTAAAGAACTAGAGAAAAGTTATATATTTCATTGTTGGTATACTGTGCCCTGGCTGCCTTGTCTCTCTATCAAGAGTTCATCAGGGAGGGAGGGTTGGAGGAGAGGGGTGTAGAATGAGGAACTGATATAAAGGATTCGAGTAGAAAAAAGTGCTTTGAAAATGATGTTGGCAACATATGTACAAATGTGCTTGACAAAATGGATGAATATATGAATTTGGATAAGAGCTATAAGAACCTCCAACAAGTATTTAATAAAAAAGGAAGAATATCAAAAGGCAAGAACAGGACAAGATAATCTTGCCTCATTTTTCACCTGCTGGATCACTGCTGGCTTCAATCTGGTGATCTTGTGCTTAGCATCTGTGGCAGTCTAATCTGGTGTCAATTTGAGAATTAAGAGTGAAAGGATGGAGTCTAGCTTGTCAGTCTGCAGATAGCTAATGAGACCTCTGTGTTGGCATGGATTTCTCCTGACAATTTTGGGAAATCTGACCATATTTCTCCCCTGAAGGGTGAAGGTCTTCGGACTCAGTCCATTGGAGACGCTCTATTGACAAGATGCAAGGCTGACTCCCTGTGAGTCACCCTGGAGTAGAAGCTACATGGATTTACCCTGATGTAACCAGACCTCTGAAGCTGAAAAAACCACGTAGAGACTCCTGCCAGCCCTGAGATGCTTGAGAAGCCACAGAGAGCACCTAGCCAATGCTGAGATGCTTACAATGCCACTGGATACACAAGACTCTACACCCACTGGTATGTGACTATACTGGTGTCATTGCATGTGCTTCATGAGTCTGAAGAGGACTTATGAATTGGTATCGAACATTTGGGCTAATATTGGACTGATGACCTTGAACTTGACTGGGCTGAGGTGTTTTCTTCACATACAGTTGCTCTTGTATACAAACCTCTTTCTTTTACACATATGCACATTTATGAATTTGTTTCTCTAGTCTACCCGGGCTAACACATCATCACACTATACCACAATATTGGACTAGAAACCTAGAAATGACATGGCAGATATCAAGTACTAGAATTCTTCCTGCCTTAGTTCTTTTGATTCTACACAATTTTCTTTGATGCATACATTTCATTTAACTTATCTATTTTGGAACAAACTATAACCATTTTCCTTATCTACATCTGTTTCTTTTCCCACTCTGATGATTATCTATGTGTACCTATAGTAGCATGAAGAGTTTTGATGAATTCTATGTGATATACTTTTTCAATCTCCAGACAAGAACAAAATATTTTTTCTGTCCCTTATCACTCTAAATCTTTGGTCTTACTTGTCTCACTCTCTTGTTCAAATATTAAAAAGTTGGTAAACATGGTGAAGGTTGCTGGGGAGACAAAAGAAAACCAGACCCCCACTATTATCCTTTGCATTGTTTCTTCTCTTTGATGCAGATAATTTGTGATATAGATGACCTTACACCTTGTATTGGTCCCGGTCTTGTCCACATGATCATAATTGTGTCTATTGCTTTGACGAGTGAAGCAAACATTAAAACTACACGTGTTTTACATACCAAATAGCGTATCATCACCTTGGTCTTTCCATGGGAATATCCATAAACATGCTGATAGTTTTCTTCATTTAAAGAAGGAGAATACTAAGAAAGATTTTCCTAATGAACAATAAAAGCATCTAGCAACTAGGGAGGATTGTAGCTAATTTTCCCAAGTGGGAAGTCAGAGAGTACTGTCTGGTTCAGGTTCTGTCCATGCACAGGTTGGTGTGCTGTGCCATCAACTGCCTGAAGGCTTACCACCATCTTCTAGGCCAAATAGAAGATAAAATGGTTCACTTCTTGTTGAGCATCAGAACATATTTCCTCATAATTCTGGCATTTTCTCTTTCTTCTGTTGAACATATTTTTCAATATTGAGTAGAACAATTCTGATGTTCTTGACCAGGGGTTGGCAAACAACGTCTCATAGGCCACAGGCAGCTCTTTTGGCATGCACATGTGACTCTGAGATACAATTGAACAATTTTAAAGGATATTATTTACATAATGATGATTTCGTTTATTTGCAAATATATCTTTATGGTTCTCTAGTAATCTTTAAATTGTTGTGAGAGAGGATCAATGCTTCCATCCCCCAAATTTGCCATGTATGTTCTAGAGAATTCTGTCAGTAATGGTTTCCTCCAAGGAATAAAGTTGGTTGTTTTATTAGTTCTTGTGTCTGAATTATAGAAGATGATAAAGAACAGAGAAAATCACGCTTACATTATATCACTTGGATTTTATTTCTTAACTTGTATTATAAGAGAGTCTAGCAGATTTGATGGTTGACATGTTTGAAAAGTCTATGGCGTCTCTCCCCATTTCTATAGTTCAGAATGCTTGAACTAAATTGTTTTCCATTTTAAGAGATAAAAATTTATATTTTAAAAATTAAATCCATTAGAATATTTCATATGTGACAATTATTGATTTTCACTTCTAACATATGCCAGAGGAGTGTTAACTGATAAGTGTCATGACAGGACATAGTAATTAGATTGGTCACTTTGGCAGTCTTCATTCATTAGCATCACAGTTCCATGAGTTGGTTAAACATTGTCTTCCTTGGGTATCGATTTCTTCAATTTAGAAAAGTAAAAAAATGAAAAAATTACATTTTAAAGTAGAGACCTATGGGGCAGTAGCAAGATAATATATTTGACAGAGATATGCTGAAACAGTCAATTTTGTTTATAGTTTTAAAATCTGAGATGCTGTACTCATTCACTTACAGAGAAATTTTATTTTCTGTCATGGGATTTTGTCTGAAAAAAGGCTGCATCCTTGTCATTTCATAATAATTGTGAATACATGATAGATGATCTTATGTTACCTAATTTTTTCTATTTTTCAGATAGTCTTTTCTAAAAATAAAACATGCTGGAATCAAGTTATTCTTTAAATTCATATTTAGGCTCATGCTTTTAAAAAATTTCAAAACCTTGTGATTCAATAATTGCTCAAGCAACTAGCATGCAATCTAAAGCATAATCCTAAGTAATAACCTCTAACCTAGAGAATATGTAGACATTATCAATATTCAAAATCTCTTGTTTGTTTTTGTTTTTGCTTTATTGGGAGGGTTACTGCCCCTGGTGGTGGGATTAGGAGACCCAGTCTTGCTGCTGGATTTGGTGGTGGGATTAGGAGGCCCAGTCTTGCTGCTGGATTTGAAGCTCCATCCCAGTGGGCCATAGTTCTGCGCACAACCACTGTGCCACCGGGGCTCAGCCCTCAAAATCTCTTTAATTCAAGCAGGTGTTCCTTCTTTACAAATGTAGCAGTTTTCCTTCATCCATTAAAAGATATACATAGTATTACTGAACCCCCTATACTGAACCCCCCATATTCTAACATATTAAAATTTTGAAGCATTCTATAGTGAATAATCATTGGCACAAATATTCATAATGATAAAGAAAAAGACAAATATGAATGCCAAAGACAAATTTTCAGAAATTTAATTTTACAAAACAAGCAAGCATGCAGCAAACTTGTTTTGGGTATCTCATTATAAATGATGAATTCTTCCATTAAAGGTAGCCTCTTGACTGGATTCTTCAGCGCAATTAAAACAAAAACAAAAAACAAGAAGGAAATTGAAAGCAAAAAACAAGAAGCAAAAACAGAAAACAGACTATTTTAATGTTCAATAGTGAGACTCACTTAAACATATTTATCTCTGTAATCATTAAGTTATTGCCATATTGAGAGATGGGAATATATCAGAAGGTTATAATATCAATGCTATTATGAGTTTAGATGCAGAAATTCTAAATAAAATATTTGCAATACCGGGCTGATCCCCAGTGGGGTAAGTGGTTGAGTGCAGGACTGCATGCAGCCTGTGGGCTTGGCATTTCAAATCCAGCGGCTACTCTCAGAGGCGCACTGGGTAGCTCCCATGACCACTAGAGGGCAGTGATGCCCCCCCAAAAGATATTTGCAATATGTACTAAAGTATAAAACGTTACCTAAAGATAATCAAATTATCTCTATTAGAAACATATGCTTTTATCACAGCAGATCTGCATAGTAATTTTTATATTACTATGATGCACATGAGATTATCTAAACTGCTATAATTTTATTAATAAATAATCTATGTAAATTTACTGATGGTTTGAAAAAAATGGAATTGCTTATGCATATTATGTATATGGTTTTCAAAAACATTCACAAATGAATTTTAATTACATGTATTCCTCTTTATAAATAGCTGCACATCTGGTAAGTTGGATAAGAAATGTAATGGAAAGATAATATAAACTTGAGCTTGAAGATTTCTTGTGGGAAAGTGATTATGAAGTTTGAGAAAAAATCTAATAAAATATCATTGGTTTTGAATATGGGGGGTTTGTGTGTGTGTGTGTGTGCTAATTTGGTTTCTATTGTCATGCCTGTCTGCTTTGTTGTTTTCTCACAATAATGTATAAAAGAGACATCTTTGAAAATGAGTTCTCAAAAAGGAAACTAGAATGTAATGCTGTAGAAAATCATCAAAACTAAGGAAATGTGTCCTGGAAAAAACTTAAGCCAGCATGCAGCTTGACTACTAGATTTCTCTAGGAAGAAAACACATCAAACCCATGACTCAATTGTAAATATTTGTTAGACAGACAGAAGAAAGATGCCATCTATGGCAGGACTTCTCGACCTCCGAAAGCCGCTACCCTTTAATAAAGTTCCTCATGTGGTGGTGATCCCCCAACCATAAAGTTGTTTTTATTGCTACTTCAGAACTGTAATTTTGCTACTGTTATGAATTGGGCAAACCCTGTGAAAGGATGTTTTGATCTCCAAGCTTCGTGACCCCCAGGCTGAGAACTGCTGGTCTAGGGAATACTTCTGAGAAGCAATGGAGGGACCATGAAGGCACAGGGCTGCTTCCACTTCAAAAGTTTGAAAAAGATTTCCTAGATGTCAAAGAGCTCAACCACCACCACTACAATATTTTACTTGCATAGGAAACAAAGCAATACAAACAGTAAAATGGTTCAGAAAAGCCAGGTCTGCAAATCTATCCATGGCTTAGACAGGGTTATAGAATAAATAACTGTGCACCATTTATTAAATAGCTTCCATGAATCCCTCTTCTTTGGAGCTAAAATGACCAAAAACTGAATCTGAATCAAGATTCAGTCCTCAATCTGAAAAACATACTTGGTTATAAAAAATAACTTCTGTTGCTCTGACACCCACCCACTTCCATCCATGGTGCTGCCTGCTCACCTCCGCCTCCCCCCACCACCTTCACTCCCAAGTCTCCCCAGGACCGTTGTTCCCACTGCTCAGCAAACCGGCTAAATGGAGGTATCAAGAGGAGGAAATAAGAGGAAAGTGATGATGGGGCAGGAGGGCGGTAAAGGAAAACAGAGGAAGGACTTGGAAGCAATGGCTAGGGGTATAAACATAGCAGTGTATGTATGTAAATACATTAAGCCACAGAACAAAGGAATTGGCCTAGGTACATATATTTATTCAGCAATACACTGAACAAAACATTACAATGAAACGCTTCAATAGACCCACTCAAACCTGAATGTTTTGTTCATTTTTTCTCTTGAAATATCTTGACTGTATCCATCCTGTGTGTCTAAGTCAAGGTGTTCATGCATTTCAATACAGTACTCTCCATTGTCTTCTTACGCTGCATGTTGCCATTCTGTGTTTCGCTCTTACATTTCGTTTTTTCATTTCCATGTGCTTTGGCTACTCTGCACTAAGGAACAAATTTTAGTGTCTCCTCTGACATCCAATTTAATAGTCTGCCCCACTCTCAGCCCTGGCCTTGTTTCTACCCACACATCTTTTCAGTTTATACCTGCACACTCCAGCCGGTGGTCTATGAGTATAGTTGCTATTTGTGTTGTAACAAATAAGTTAATTGTATGGACGAAATCATCAGTCTTGAAAAATACTATAATGTGATTTTTTTAGGTTCATTTCTATCAGCAGGGATATATTTTCACACTGCTCTTGCATTCTCTTTTTGTATAACCTTCTAATGCTAATTACATATATATCAATGGGCCTTGATTGAGTTTAACTCACCTAAGTTGACAATTGGCAGAAGTCTTCACTGTCTGGACCACGCGTTGTGTTGGGTTTGCTTCCCTCGAGCACTTGTTGATCTGTCTATGTCTATGTCTTTGTCCTGTCTATGTCTGTGTCCACATCATCTATGTGCATAACTATATCCATCTATTATCTATATCTATCTATATCATCTCTTCATATCACCCCTCTCTCTCTACATATATATGTTTATATATAGAAATGTATGTCTATAAATGGCATCCCCAATGGTTGTAGTAAAAAAAGTCCAGTCCAGTTCAAGCCCATAAGTCAGATGTAGGCAGAATAAGGAAGATCAAGTGGGAGGGCTAACGGCTTGTGTTTGCAGAGAAGAAGGAATCAGAGGTTAGCCTAATGAATCCAAAGTCAGCAGTCTGAGGCTGGCTGCAGGGATTGGCAGGTGATATAACCAGAAAAAGACAGATGAGAAGTAGTATTCAGATACAGTAGAGAGTGCAAGGCAAGAGAAAGCTTGGTTCTTTTCAGGGTAGCCTTTATTAAAAGAATACAGACCTAAGAAAGTGTCATCATGTTGTGATTTGATTGATAGTGTGTGTTGCACCTCTAAAGTCATCAAGATATGTCAAGTTGATATAAAATATAGCCACCACAAACATGAATGTTCAGTGAGTAAATTTCATGTATAATTGTATTAGCTAGAATTCATTGTAGTTTATAAGTATCATTTAATATAGGCAACATTGTGTTTGAAGGTAAATCTTAAAGTGTTCTTATTGATGATGATTTTGTTGCCATTCCTCTTGCATTTATCATTCTTGGGACGGCTAGTTGTAGTTCATTTCAGTTCACCAATGCTTATAATTCTGATGTTTATGAGTTTCATATCATTTTATGACATCTACCGTTCCTAGATTTGTACTTTGTACCTTCCATTTATTATTAATGGATGTTTGCAGATGTTTCTTATAATCCTGAGTAAATGTCCTGTCAGTAAATGAAGGTTTGAAAGCTTTGTTCCATTCTCATCATGAAGGTTGTTCCCTTTACGGGGTAGAGGCTCTTTCCTAGGCTTATGTAGCTCTCCTCCAACATCAGGAACTTGTCTTCCAGATCTGCATCTGACAGTGTGCTGCTCCTATTAATAAGGTTTTCAACAACTATCTCCTCGGAAGTGAATAGCAAGTGAATAGCATGTTCCTTCTTCTGAGTCTGTTATTAATCTAGAAGTTTCACTCAATCCTGTACAGCTTGGTTGCTGATATTTGACATATGATTGGCATAGCTTCCAGCTTCACAGCTGTAAATAATCCACCAATGTACCCAAACTAACAGAAGACAACTAGACCTTCAGATATTCTGTGGAGTAGCAGCACAACTCAAATAGTTAAGATATTAGCACTTAATTGTCCTATGTGATAATTGTGGTTTGCGTTCATTTGTCTTGTCAAAGATCTGAATTCCTTTGACAATAAAGACCTAGCAGTGCACCATTATGTGACTTAGTACACTGCACTCATCTCCATTAGAGGATCCACTATGGGCAATTAATCAGGTGTCAGAAGATTAGGGTGGACTGAGACACCATCACTCAGCTCATGATCCTGATAATGTATCTTCAAGGCTGCCTTATAATGGAAGTTGATGCTGTGGAAACACTTGCTTGTTTTCTATGGGGTTATGATCCACAGTGAACTGACCTTTGGTTCTTTTAGCTCAATCTTATGGCCTACACTGTGCCCTGCTGAGTACTGGTGCAATCAGCAAGCTGCCATCTTACTTGCTCACCTTGGACTCATTCACCTCTGCCACTATCAGCCTGTGGTCCTCTTACTGATTTTGCTTAAACCTGCTGCTGAAGGTAAAAGCTTCTGGAGAAGCCTCCAGCCTAACTTGCGACCCACAGACTTGTACTGGCCTGCTTCTTCAACTATGGGAACCATTTTTGGGATTTAAATTTGCTCGTACACAAGCAAATATAACCATTAGTGGTTTTGCATCTGTGGAGGACCCTTCATAATCTATAGGCACGATGTAAAACACAAGGCAAAAAAAATAAAGAAAAGTGAAGTCAAATACATGAGAAGGATATGAATAAAGGGAAGAGCATAGATGACTGAAGAGAAATGAGATAATAGGGACTTGAAAGTGTCCTTATACCAATGACGAGTTGGTGATATGTGAACAACAATTGAGCAATGAACAACTAAAAATTGTAAGCAGCTGGAATGTGCAGAGTGAGGAGAAAAAAACACTAAGACAAAATCTACCACATTATTTGGAATGAACATTTTCAAGATTATCGATTCTGATATATGCATATATGTATGCAAATTTGCATATGCAGTGGGTTATTAGTGGTGCAGATGCCTATAAATCATTCTGGGTTATAGTCATATAGTGATTATAGCATTACCATATAGACCCTGAGGATGACTTCTTATGTTCCCCAATAAAACCGTAATCATTTCTCTAAAGTGGACTAAGGACATATATATACACACACACATACCATAGGTACATGATTAGATTCTGATCTTTAATTTAAACATACCACTCTTCCAAGAGCAATTTGTCCTTATGACAGCCATACCTAATATTTGCATTCATGATAAATTTACTGAAGATATGAGTGCTATATCATGTGAAAATTGAATATTAATTAAGGAATACAGAAAAATAATTGCGTTCAAATTATGGTAGGGTTAAAGAATATTGATAATATCATGGTATGGCAAAGAACAACTAAATCTCTCTTAGAAGGAGTGTAGCCAGAATGCTCCCTAAAGGCAGTGATGGTGTAGACTTAGTCTCATTAATTTGGACAAGCTATCGGATGAGAGCCATCCCTGGGAAGGCTAGCATGCTTCAAGAAGTAGAAGATCAGTGAAAAAGAGGAAATCCCTCAACAAGAGGGTTTGATAAAGTGGTAGAACAACGGGCTCAAGCGTAAGAAGGACTGTGAGGAGAGCACAGACCCCGCAGTGGTTATGACAGTTGTGGACAGGGCTACCGTCAGTCAGCATGACTCAATGACACCTACCCATCACAACCAGCAGATGATCTATTCCTGCAGGTCATAGTGATGATGTAGATCTTCCCTATATCGTGGTAGACATAAAAAATTCTACTCTCTTACTTCACAGTCCTGTACCGTCAGTCAGCATGACTCAATGACACCTACCCATCACAACCAGCAGATGATCTATTCCTGCAGGTCATAGTGATGATGTAGATCTTCCCTATATCGTGGTAGACATAAAAAATTCTACTCTCTTACTTCACAGTCCTGTATATGCGCGCCCTAGTCTTTCTTTTCAGAGCTTTCTCGATGTTTCTTAGATTCTTCAACATTTAATCAGATTGATTATTAATCTCTTTTTCCTTACTGAACTGCTCTTGTTTGCATATGTGAATATGCCCATATAAATATGACTGAATTGTCTTTAAACTAGATTACATTTGTTATTACTATTACATTCTGGTTAATTCAAAATACTGTGCATTCTCATCTTTCCATAAGTCTTAAATTTCCACTTTTCATTGCTCTAGAAAAATATAACTTTTGGTTAACTATCAGAGCCAATCGTTGACTTTATTACTCCTTTAGAATGGTAAGTGTACTTTAAATGATATCCACTGTGTACATAATAACCACTTTGAAACTCAATAGAAGAGGAATTTTTTTTGCATGTGTTTATTAGTTGAGAAAATAAGATATTTCATCAGAGACAATTTTAGTGGCTTATTTCTTTATGAGACTCTTTTACTGATGAACCAAGTGCATGGGCCATTTTAGGGAACACAATTCTCTGAGCGGAGTCTCTCTCTCAAAGTCACTTTGTCTGTTGAATTTCTTGGAGACTCAGCATTCATGAATATTTTTCAAATGAATCTCCCCATGACTCTCCCTATAAGAACAAACATACAAACACTTAGAAAATATTAAATTAAAAGGTTCATATTCTTAGATCAAGCTATTCAGATGAATAAATCACCATGATGGGGTAAGAAATTAAATATTGAGTTGCAATATGATGAACAAGAAATCCAGTATGGCATTTAAAACTAGTATTAGGAGCTAAAGTTGCTGAAGTTTCTCTCCTCCCTGCCCCTTAACAATATTATAATATGCATCAAGGGTCTCATCTTTTAACTTCACTTTGCTTTTCTTATGCTGATTTTCCTCTAAACCTCTGTCTGTAAAATTTGGGGGTTAGCTACAAAATGGTTTCTGATGGCAGCAGAGGATATTTCTTGCAGATAATACATTAAGCTTAGTACTTACACCACAGCATTGCAAAAGTAGCACTTGTTCTTATATGTTTTATTATCAGATCCACACAAAGGCCTGGAAATCTCCCCACAGATTGAAATCTCAAGAGGGCATGCAACCTACTCCAGCAGAAAAGAAGAAACAAAAAAAGGTTCTATGTTTCAAATAATTACTTCATGGAAAAGAAAAACTTCTGAGGGATAATTTTCCTCATAACCCCACATGCATGAAGGCTTAAGTTTGGTAGACTACATAGTCTGATGCAACAATGATGGAAGTCACATGAATAGAAGGGGCAGCTAAATCCACATTTTGGTCCTCCATCTCATTCAGCCCTCCACCTAAGTGATGAACATATTCTGTGCATTTTGTCTTTTTCTGTATTTCCTAACAGTCATCCCCTCTCCACACTGTCGTCTACTCTACATAGGCTCTCATTTTGTCCTGACTAAATAGTTGAATTTTCCAACCTATATATTTCATTGATATTTCAACCACCAGGCACAGTGATTCTCCAATTATTTTTTCTATCCAAGTCTGATCAAACATTTCAAGTGAGTCTTCCTTTTGAGTTAGCCCCTGGCTCCACATTCTTACGGCACTTCTCTAGTCTCATGTGCATTTGTTGTCTGTGTCTTACACAGGATTCTTTCTAGTCAGGCTTAGTAACAGAGATACTACAGTGTCCAGAATGGACACATTGTGATGACTGACTTATGGGTTTTTGTTGGTTTCCTCTGTGACCTTACCCACTTTTTCTATCAGGTCAATGCCTGTTGTTGTTGTCAGTTTCCATAAGTTGGTTCTGACTCATGGTAACTGGATTTGACCTTGAACAGAATGGCCTGTCTGCAGAGGTACTTCTAGGTGCACTCAAATCAACCCCTTTACCACGGAACCCCCAAGGGACTCCTGATCAATTAATCCTACTCCTTCAAATGTCCATTTAGCTATGTTCAGAATCCTAAAGAAACTTCATTATCTCAGCCATAAAATTGAGTTAGGTGCTCCTGCTAACACCATGGCATTGCCCCTGGGTACATTATCACAAACTCCATTTAAAAATATCGTATAGCTAACAGGCATCAAAAAACAAAAAAAAATCATATCGTTATGAATTGGAGGTGTGCAGAGTGGGGATCCAAAGCCCATGTGTAGGCAACTGAACATTTCCTCACAGAAGGCCTGGGGAGGGGACAAGGCAGTCAAGGTGCAGTACATCAACAATGAAACATACAGTGTTCCTCTAGTTCCTAAATGCTTCCTCACCCCCACTATCATGATCCCAATTCTACCTTACAAATCTGCCTGACCCAGTGGATGTACACCAGTACAGATAGGAACTAGAAACACAGGGAATCCAAAACAGAAGACCCCCTTCATGATCAGAGGTTAGAAGGGATATTGGAAGGGTGAAGGGAAATTGTGGTAGAAAGGGAGAACAGATTGCAAGGGTCTACATATAATCTCCTCTCTGGGGATGGACAGCAGAGAAGAGGGTGAAGGGAGATGTTAGACGGTGTAAGATCTGACAAAATGATAATAATTTATAAATTATCTAAGGTTCATGGGGGAGGGAGGAGAAAATGAGGACTGGATACAAGGGGCTCAAGAAGAAAGCAAGTGTTTTGAGAATAATAAGGGAAACAAATGTACAAAACTGCTTGACACAATGTATGTATGTGTGGCCAGTGATAAGAGTTGTAAGAGCCCCAACAAAATGATTTCAAAAATTCAACCAAAAAATTTATAGAAAAATTTAAAAATTCTAAATATTAGAATTATTATTTAAATAATAAAATTTAATTATTTGTTTAGCCTGTTACACTATATTCATAAAACATATTAGTCAATTAATAAATAAATTCTTTTTTTCTTTACAATGTCAATATGTTCTTTTACCATCAGCGATCGCCTTTTTCCCCTAATTTTCTCTTGCTCTCTCTCTTTTTTTGGGGGGGAGGGCATCACTGCTCTCTGGTGGTGGGAGTAGGAGGCCCAGCCCCACTGCTGGAATTGAACCTCCATTTCAGTGGGCTGCAGTCCCGCGCACAACCATTACGCCACCTGGGCTCAGCCCCCTCTTGCTCTTTTTGACCCACTATCTACTTGTAGTTGGAAATGATCATATGTGAACTAATCAAATACTCTTAAGAACAGTAAGAAGGGCTGAGTCGCAGTGGTATAGTGCTGGTGCACAGGACTGAGGCCCACTGGGATGGAGGTTCAATTCCAGCAGCGGCTCCACAGGAGCAAAGGCTGGGTCTCCTACTCCCACCACCAGATGGCAGTGATGCCCCAAACAAACAAAAACAAAAGCAAACAAAAAACAAAACAAAACAACAAAAGAATAATAAGGCTGTGAATAATGTTTATGTAGTCTTTTGTGAAAAAACAAATTAGCTGTACTTTATTTCTTCAATTTAGGCTGGCTAGATGTCTTACCCGTAATGCAAATAGGTAATACAGAAACAATAATATTTAAGATACTTGTTCTATCTTTACAAAAATCAGGTATAATTGTAAATTTTTATTAAAGAATAAGAAAATGTCTGTCATTACTTACACATTCATTGTCATGAAGCTTTCTGAGTTGAAGTCCTTTTTCTCTGTAAGAAAATATTTTTTTGACAGCGATGCAGTTATTTGCAGTTTCTTACTCTACAGCATAAACTGCAGACTTATGGTGTTCTCTGTTTTCTGACCAGTATTTAAATGAAGAATTCCTTTGATTATATTACTGTTATAGATGATCACATATCAAAGTAAAAAGTTAAGAATATAAAATCATCAGAGAATTGGTTCTTTAAAAAATATCTCATGCATACTTAGAAGAAAATCAATGGTAAAATTTAATGTGAAAACATTTTTGCGGTTAAAATATAGCATGCCAACATATGTCTTTTGCACTCAGGGTCTGTGTGATGTTGTTGTATCTACTACTTCTATCTGCTGTGGGTTTCCAGAAGAATAAAGAAATCTGAGTTGAAGGAAGAGCCATCAGACTGCTTCTTAGCGGAAATGATCGAGATTTTGCCTTTGGTGTCCGGGTCGGGTCAACAGGAGGGACCAGGGCACCTGCTTTGTAGACCAGAGAATGAGTGAAAAACTGGCAGGCTCTCCATGGGAAGCACTGACATTGTGGCTCCAAAATTGTGCACAAACACAGCAATAATTGTGTTGTTCCGCTACCATGTAGAGTTTTGTTCCATTGATCATGATGTATGCTTGAGTTGAAGCCAACCACCACTTCTACCTTTTACACTGCTGCTCTTCAACAGGGGAATGTTGAAGTAGAACTGCCTTTGAAGTTGACACTGAACTGCCCTGATCAATAAGGTTCCTTGGTTCATTTTCCGAACTAACCAATCAGGGATATTGTTAAAAAGAGAATAGGGGATACTATTTTTAACAAGAGACTTGTTTTACCTGACTTTAACACATACTATACAGCCACAGTGGTCAAAACAGCATGGTATTGGCATAATGATAGATACTCAGACAATGGAAATGAATTGAAAATCCAGAAATAAAAACATCAGCCTATAGACATCTGATCTTTGATACTAGGAGGTGGGGGGGTCAGATGGTGTTATGTAGCGAGGGAATGGGTTATTAACCCACCCAAAGGGTTTTTATATTTTTATATAAAAATTTGCATTTTTATATCTCCACAGGAAAAGAAGAACCAAACTTAAATACGGTGTTCCCGGATGTGAATGCAGCATGATGCAATGGAGCGGAGAACCAGTGGAGAGGTCTGAAAGCACAACCCCAATCCCAACTACAGGGGCAGCGCCTCTCCCCCAGGGGAGTTTGCCTTGGAGGTCAGCACTGAAGCTGCAGCTTGGGGAGAGGGATATGTCTGGCCAGAGCATAGGAGAACGAATGAAGGGGAAGGGAGCCTTCAGGACGATATTCCCACTCAGAACTGCCGATACAAAGAGAGGACCATATGGCTGGCCCCAATATGAAATAGTTAGCTGTGCTGCCATTCACTTGTTAATTTTGAAGATCACGATATGCTAATTGCCTAAGCTTGCTTGTCCTATAAAACTGTCTTACTTCTCCCAAAAAAAAAAAAAAAAAAAAAAAAAAGAACCCCACCCCACCCCATCCCAGAAAAGATGTAACTACTGACACAACATATGTATGTATGTATGTATGTATACATTATGATGAGTGCTGTATGAGTCCCCAATAAAATGAATTAAAAAAGAAATAGTTACCCTCACTGACCCAAAGCCTTTCAAGGTCACCGATGGAGAAACGGGGTCAGGATTATACTCTTGTCTGACCCAACCACACTGTGGCAAAAAATTAAGGGTCTTTGACAGAGCATGGAGCACCGGATGGAGCACCAAAGATATACTTTGAGGCCCGAGTGTGGTACCCCATCCGACTCAACCAGGAGACACTCCTGGGAGTGAATGAACAGACCTTAAAGTATTTGCAGGTTTTTGTATTGTTATTACCTTTGCATTTTTGCATGTAGGCATATATGTTGGACATTGGGATTTTTTTTGTTGATGTTTTCATTGTTTTATTTTCTTTGATTTCTTCATTTTGGGATGCCCTTCTTTTAAAGCATGTTGTTTTCTTTGCAGTTCTATATGGATGGGGTGGACTGGATAGGCAGTCTGTGGGTGGGAACAATGGGACTGATGGTACCAGGTTGGATGTGTATTGGCTGATTCGGGGATTGGGTGGGGTAGCAGGTGGTTCAGAGTGAGTGGTGGAGTGGGTGTGGGAGGTCCTGTAGGACTTGATTAAGACTAATGTACCAGAGAGAAAATATTGAAATCCAAATAGAGATTGAGCGTGATGGTGGGAAGGGAGGAGGTATAGGGAAGGAAAGAAAAGAACTGGGGAGTAAGGGGCATTTATAGAGGTCAAATACAGACCTGTACATAGGTGCATGAATTCATATATGACGATGGGGAAATAGATCAATAAGCATATACTTATAGGGTTAGAATTAGGACAGAAGATGGGCATTGGACCTCCATTTGGTACTTCCTCAGTGCAAGAACATTATGTTCTATAAAATTCGCATCCCATGATGTGCACCTCACTGACATGATGACTGAAAACAAATGTGTGCATAAGCAAATGTGGTGAAGAAAGCTGATGGTGTCCGGATATTGAAAGATGTAGCTTCTGGAATCTTAAAGGCTTGAAAGTAAATAATGGGCCATCCAGCTTAGATGCAACCAAGGCCACATGGATGAAGCACACAAGTTTGTGGAACCAAGAGATACCAAAGGGATCAATTACCAGGTTTCAAGAACTAATAATAATAACATTATATCCTCACTTTCCTGATATGATCATTGTCAACAAATATGTACATAAGCAAATGTGGTAAAGAAAGCTGTTGGTGCCCAACTATAAAAAGATGCAGCGTCTGGGGTCTTAAAGGCTTGAAGGTAAGCAAGTGGCCATCTAGCTAAGAAGCAAGCCCACTTGGAAGAAGCACACCAGCCTGAGCAACCATGAGGTCTCAAAGGGATCCGGTATCAAGCATCAAAGACCTGAAAATTATATCATTATAAATGAGGGGGAGTTCAATTTGGGGACCCAAAGTCCATCAATAAATGAAGTGACATTCTCTTACAGAGGGGTTGCAGGGAGGAGATGAGCCAGTGAAGGTACAGTGTAGTAACAATGAAATGTGCAACTTTCCTCTGGTTCTCAAATGCTTCCTCCCAACCCACTATCAGACAGATTCAGCTAGACCAGGGGATGTGCACTGGAGTTGGAAGCATGGGGAATTTAAGAATGATGATCCCTCGGGACTAGTGGGGGGAGTGGTGACACTGGGAGGGTGGAGGAGTGGTGGAGTACAAAGGGAGAACGCATTTCAGGGATCTACATGTGACCTCTTCTCTGGGGTGTGGACAGCAGGGGGGGTGGGTGAGTGAGGTGAGATATTGGACAGTGTACAATATGAAGAGGTAAATAGCAATTTATAATTTATTAGAGTTTCATGGGGGAGCGCATGGGAGGAGGGGAAATATGGGGAGCTGGAATTAAAAAAGAAGAAAGAGAGGAAAGGGGGAAAGAGGAACTTATGCCAGGAACTCAAGTAGAAAATGTTTGGAAATAAATGTGGCAACATGTGTACAAGTGTGCTTAATATGAAAGATGTATTGAATGTTATAAAAGCTGTAAGAGCCCCCAATATAATCTATAATAAAAAAAGGAGGGGAAAGGAGGAGTTTATATCAAGAGCTCAAGTAGAAAATATTTGAAAATGAATGTGGCAACAAATATACTTGATACAAATGATGTATTGAATATTATAAGAGCTGTAAAATCCCCCAATAAAATTATTGAAAAAATATTTTTTGTGGCATCACTTCCCTGGAAAAAGTATTTTAACAATAGCTCATCAATACATATTTTTAAACATTTTTCCTACTTTATGAAGATATGTGACCTTGAGAAACTCATCCTGTTCAGCAAATTTTAATATATTTGAGCCTAATATTTAGAAAATGTGAAAAAAATTACAAAAGAAGGGGTAAAAGTAAAGAAGTTGTTTCTGTTTCCACTTATTTTACCAATGTCATCATTAGAAATGTTAGCTGCTAATATAATTTATATTTGATATATAAGAAAACTTAAGCTGAGAGGGTCCGGGGTAATTTTCTTATGTCAGTATCTTACAAATGTTGCCTAGAATCTAATCCACATATCTGGGAATAAAATGTGTGATTTTAACTATTATTCAAAACATAGTTTATTCACATGGCTAAAGGGACTGGTCACATTTAAAATCCAATTTTACTAAAGGCTGAGATCATGTTAAATTTTAAGACAGTATTGATTCGCTGGACAATTGCTCACGGATAGATGGAGATTCTAGCTACCCATTTGTACCATCACTGTTCCCTCAGGTTTGGTTCTATATAATCATGAGAAGTTTCCTGTGCTTCTTCTAGAACATAAAGCAGAGAGTCTTATAAATTTGTCATTAGCTAACAAATCAAATATGAGAAAGCAGGAATTTAAACTCGGAGAGTAGAAGATAGGCTGGTCTGAATTCTCATTATTCATGGAAAAGGATGTTACATAGGATATTCAACTAACCTGAACTAAGATGCATTTCTTGTCTAATTCAAGTTTCTTCAAATGTGCTTCAGTTTTTATATTTTCCAGTTAATAATCCAGACATAAACCATAATACAAGCGAGTGTCAGTTTACACACACACACACACACACACCCATATTTTCAGCCAAAAAATGTCCAAGATGTAATGCAAACCTTGGCAAAATGGTAGCATTTTTCCAAACATATTTTTCTAATTGAGGAGAGCTTGACCAGCCTAAGCTTTATGGTTTATAAGAACTTCATGTTCAGTATTGTATTTACTTGTTTTTCTTGCAGAGTAGGCATTCATTTCTGTAAGTTCACATATCTGAGCCACATATTAGTTCTTCTGTCTCTGGACAAGTAATGCTAGCACCATGGCTATTGTATTGAGAACAATCCACCTGCAATTGTAACCACAAAATCCTGCCCCGTATTCCTTCCACCACTCCATAATCATTTTCATAAAAAGATAGTGGAAGAAGGAGAATAGAAAGAGGACCAGACTCTCAACATTTACTGCATCAAATGCTTTTGGAACATCCAATCTGACCCAAGACCAACCAGTAAGCCAGACATACAGCATGCCTTCAGTAAGATGAGGATTTACTTTTTAAGGAGTGTTAACCTTTTAATATTGTTTTGAGGTTTTAACAGCTCAATGAATGTGAGTTACTCAGAAAAGTTTTATGCATTGCTTAAAGGTAAAGGTTTACTTCAGCTGCTCATCTCTTTTTGCAAAGAGGTTCCCTCTGAAGTCTTTTGTGAAAAAAGTACCCTGGGTTGATGGAAAGCAAGCTACATTTACATCTTGTGGAATGATATTCCTGAGTGAGCATGTTCATCTATAAGCATACTTCCTTCATTCTCAGCTCTGATCAATTTTTAGAAAAACCACACAGAAAAAAATTGGACTCACCACTTTTCCTTTGGTTTGGACACCAGAGAAGAGTTGAATGAGATCAATAGGGAGGAAGCATTGAAAAAAGTGAAAATTCCACAGTTAGAAGTGAATATGAATCCAATGTATGCAGTAATCAAATCTGCTTTTCAATACCTTTACTCCGGTCCAACCCTAGCAGAGTGTATGTTTTTATTCAAGGGTCAGCACAGAAATGATACAGCTAGTGCATGTTTTTAAAGAGATCCCCTGATCACGTGAGAAGTGGTGTCGACTTTACAGGATTTGCTACAAGCTGGCACCTAGTTATCGTTGGCCATTAGTCCCAAAGTTGTCTGAGTTGAGTTGTCTCTGAATGGAAAGCTCAGAGAATTGATTTGGCCTGATTGAGAACTGAAAAAGAACTCACATCCTTTATTATGCAATCCTTCTATCATTTCTGTAATTACTTCAATTTGTTAAATAGAGCAATTCAAAGAGCCATCTTGGATTTCAACATTCCATAGTTGAGTAAAGGCTGCGCATATTACATATAAGCAAGTTGGATACTGACTCACCACGTGGAGAAGCAGCCCAAGTGGTTGCTGCGAGAGCAAGAATGGCAAGAGCAGTGATGGCTTGCATCGTGATGGTAGAGATGTGCTGCTCTGACTGAAAGTCTTGAGAGAGCACAGCAAGGCAAATTTATACTCCACATAGACCAAGCTCCCATATGGGCTACTGGTTGACCTTTTCTTTGTCTTTTTTTAAAAATTTTCTTCAAATGGTTGACCTTTTCAACTGTGATTGACTGTTGAATCAAGATCCAAAAATACCCAATCATGCATATGCATATTGTTTGAGGAAATATTCTTGTAAAAAAAGCAGAGAATATCAGATTATAATTGTATGAATTATTTTTTAAAAAGATGAGGAGATATCATGTGTCAAGGAAAACTTCCCCTTTCTGTTAATTTATGCATACTTGCAAGACTGATACCCTAAAATTGTCAAACAAAAGATATTTTATGAAGTGAGCCTCTGGTATTTCCAGAGAATATCCTAGCATTGCCTTTTTTTGAGAATAAAAAATTTACACATGTAATTAGATAAAATAAACATCAGGATGGA